>APFE031002290.1:48602-76102 GCA_000404065.3 Pinus taeda | reverse complement strand
TAAATATCACTTATAAATCACTTATAGCTTATCAATTATGGTTATATCACTTAAATATCTTCAAGGACTTTGGGTTTTGGTTCAAAGACCCTAGTTTCTCTTATATTCATATCTTTTTCTTTTCGGTTAATCTCTCTAAACTTCCCTCTAAGAGAGAATGATAGTACAAAATGAAATTGTAGGAAAATTAACAAATATAATGTTAAATAATCAATAAAACCCAAAAAGATTCAATCTTGAAGCCAAGTAAACAAAATATATATTAAGTGATCAACAAAGACCCGAAAAGATTCAATTGATGTATGAAGACATTAATGAGAAGCGTACAACTATTTTGATGATAAGAGTTGCATGTCATGATTACTATGTGTCCAAATTATATATTAATTATGGTTGAGTTGATATCCAATGTGCTTTCTAATTATCACTTGATTAGACTTAGTCAATTAAAAATGAAAATAAACAATTTTATAAATTTAAAAATATATTTTTATTTAAAAATTGAATCAACTGTAGTATAGATTCCCTTATCATTCATTTTCAAATCTATACAAATATTTTTGTGTTTGAAGTGAAATGTTTCTACCTACCTATATGAGTGGTTTATCAATAACTTTATTCCTCATATTTTCTTGGTCATGGTGATAGATCATTCTTGCTTGGTTATATATTTAGTTTATATGTTTGAGTAGATTTGTTTGTTTGGCTGTATGTAACATAATAAAATCACTTTTATCGTTTCTTTAATCAAATTCTAACAGCTTTTCTCTGTCGGGCATTATAAATGCAATATTTACACCAACAGTGAATTTGTAAGTAAACTTAGAGGCATACCACAAGATATGCCAAAATACGACCTCAGGTATGTGTCAAATAAAAACCAAGCTCTTGCACAAAATACAAAACGGAATCATTCAGAAAAAAGGAACAAGACTCTTTGAAAGAAAAGTAAAAACGCTCCAGGAATCTACTTCTGGCTCCTCTTTTAGATTGAGTTAACTCTTGCAGTAAGTTTTACTCAGTTGTCCATGGGATAAGGGAATGTAGGCCCCATTCAAAAGAAAGTGATTCAATAAATAAAGGATGAAAAAGCTCTTAAAAATTAATGCTATGTTTCAAGGATGAAAAGCATGAATTTAAACTAGAAATCACACGGCAACTTCATTCCAACTAATCTAAGGAAATGATCTAATGATTTACAAAGAATCAATATAATAATGAATTGCTTCTCTTAAAAATGATTTAGTACTTTAGTTGTAAGGAAAATATGCAATAAGAACCAATGAAATAAATATATAATTCGTGTTGTTTACCTTGATCTTATTAAATACCTCCTCAAAATGTTATGTATAATATGTGCAAAATTTAATTATAATAAGGAATTATGTGAATGCTTTACCAAAAAGTTTTATAATATTTCCTTATGATGATCCTGACATTTTCTTATTAAGAATGCAGGAATAAAAGTTTTTCTTTCAAAATGCAGGAATCTATTTTACATTTAAAATAATGATCTTGAGGCAGTTAATTCAAATTAACTAGAACTCTTTACCCAATAATTGTTTACTTCACCATTGCATTATGAAAATAAACTTTATTATGTAGCAAGCAAACCAAGAAAAAATCTTTGTAATAGTAAATAAAAGATGCAATTTAAAACATTCACTATTTGCTTATGTTCAACCTTGATAGAAACATATCCATGAAACAACAATTGATATTAAACTTAAATAATCAGAACAACAATAAAGAATTTATGGATTGAAGTTGAAAGTTAAATGACTGAAAAGAAAAGCTATGAATTGAAATTGCAGAATTATATAAGGTCATATTCACACCATGCAAACTAAAATGTGGTAAAAGAAAATCAAGAGGTTTGGGGCAACAGACTTGCTGGTGGGCACAACCACCCACTTCGTTTCCCTTGCAGGAATTTAAAATTAAATGCCAAAGAAAATCATTGTAGAAGTCCTGTTATAGATTCATTAAATAATGCAACACTTGCTCCAATGGTCCCCTCCCTGGATCATCCCACTGGGAGCACCAATCCTCCCTTCCTACACAACAATATCGAATTCCCTATTCTGCAATGTCGAACCTGAATCTGAATCTAAGAAATTGGTAGCTTGGTGGCTAATTTTTTAAGTGCGCAATCCTTTGTTCTATAGTAGCATTGATGCCCCTCCTTAATCAGATCTATGCTTATAATTTTAGCATGGTTCTTTAAAGCAAATCAATCCTAAAATTAGAAAAGCATATCTAGCTAAGTTTGGAAGTTAACGAGATCATAAGCGCTAATAAAACAATTGATAGTTATAGCCCTTATGATGTAACGTTGAAATACCATGGGACATTTGAAAAAACCATCAACCAATCTCTAATGGAAAAAAGGATCATAACGTTCAACCTTAGCTCTTTTTGGTTGCCAACATCTTCATTGGAGGCTCGAGCATTAGCATCTACCCTTCACGCAACGGTCCTACTTAACCGTAGCATTTCCATGGCCTAGCAATGGCTAGTCTGACCCATCTATTTGAAAATTAACATGTGGGCATTAAGATTAGCATGACCTAAGCCGTCCTTGTAATTATTAAGTGAAGCTATCACCCTCGTCGAAGAGACATTAGTCACTTCTGAATTATGTATGTTATTGTCATAACTCAGTCTTGAAAATTAGACTAGAAACGATTGTACGATAAGCAAGATTTCGAATGTCTTCTTGTGAGCAATCTCTTGATATGTGAAAAATATCCATAATTATCCTCCAACAATTATATCCTTAGAATTCACTTCATTTTGTGCCAACTGGTGAAGTGCAAGATCAATATGGTATTATGGAATTAAATGTCTACAACAACAAAATTATAAATGTCTACAGCCACAATTGCATTCTTGTAGATGCTAGTGAGCCCCCCAATGGGAATGCGTCATCCTTCCAAGAGACTTTATCCATGTTGAAAATTGTTATCGGGAAATATAATGTCCACTCAAAGCTTCTAGTCCCACTCAGACTAGTAGGTATCCTAGAAACAAACAAACTAAAACTACTATAGCTTTCCTTTATGAGAAGTAGATAAGAGGGGAACAAAGGACACCAACCTCAATCTTGCGCTTGGTTCCTTGCTTAGTTCCTCTCCCTTCTGACAAATATTTGTCGCTTCTCTTTCATCTACCCAGCTTCAAAGAGCACTTGTAGAATCAAAGCAGCATATTACTATCGAAGAACAAAGATATACAATCATAATAAATACAGGACCAGATATGTATTGGCCACACAAATGCATATATCATCAAACATACAAGAATGTGGAGGAAAACTTGAATAGCTTTATTAATATCAAGAATAGCAAAAAGGATTACAACCAATTGTTCTGACCCAGCGTCATCCTCTTAGCATGAAAGCCCTTCTTCACCTCATGAGAAGCTTAGATCACACAACACTATGATGTTGAACTAGGAAACCAATAGCACTTCCTTATAAGGTACAAGATTCCAGCCCCTCTAGATCTCTATGATGAGGGATCCATATATAAATGATTTCAAGGGGGTGAGTCAGCTTCCGGGATTTTGATTAGTGTCCTCCCTCTGATAGTTCTTGATTCCACTTGGAGATTGATGATCTCTTACTCATCCCTGGGCGAATTCAGGGAGGCAAGTGTCACAGGAGAAGTTTCTGGAAGATTCCATGATGATCCACCTTGCAAACTATCTCTGCCATTTATCTATTCTCTCCCATTTCACCCTACAGAAGGGCTTTCCAATATGCATCACACCCTTTACACTGAGCAGGTGAGATGCATCGCACCCTCTGTACTAGGCAGTCTGTATGGTCCAATTTTGACCAGTTCTGAGCAGTTTTCTGTGGAGAACTTCTGGGAGATGATGTAATCAGTTGACCTTGTTTCTTTAGGGCATGAAGCAACACTTTTATGGACTTAGGAGCCCTTGGTTTATGGACATGTATGATTGGGGTTGCAGTGCCCAAAAATGTCTATAACAGTTTCCCCCTAAAGCATGAGGTCGTTAATCTTTTGATGTCGAGTGAAATGCTTTATCATGAGGATCCGAAGTTTTTTCGAGTTGGAAGGTGACCTGTAATAAGATACAATACAATAAATTATCTTCTTAATATTTTTCATGATCTAGCTGAGGTGGGCATACCCATGCTCAACTTTATAAATTCATTTTCATGTACATAGGACAGACAACCGTCTGTGTAGCAGACTGATGATTCAGACGGAGTCATGATCCTTTGATTCAGATGATCATTTGTTCGGTAATGATGTACATTTGATGTCTTTATATTCTTGAATATATCACAGCCCAGATGGATGAAACTAGATCTGAGGTCTTCAAACTCATTCAATATTCACTCGGAGTACAAGTCGATCCTTGTGAAGGATGTTCTGGAGTCGAACATGGAAAAACATCGCCTGATTACCATCTAATGATGTATGATGTTAACAGGCGCAAGAGGAATCACTGATAATGATGATGAGCCTCAAGGTACTGTAGTACAATTCACGTGCTGTGAAAAAGGGACTTGGCGTCAAACACCATGCAAAATCTTTTGGTCGAAGGCCATTGATGTAAACATGTCGCGGGAAGTGAGAAACTTGCCATTGAGGCATGCAAGCTTCAAAGTACTGAAAGGGTTGTTCCTAGGTCGACTTCTTGGATAATGAGCTGATGTCGACAAGAAGTAGCCCATCGTAGGAGGGCCTTAATGAATCCCACATCTACGACACGAAATGGAGCAAATTATTTTGGAGGTGAAAACAATCTGATGATACAAGGTTCAGGGTGGTGGTCATGAAAGAATGGACCGTGAATGTATTACAGTGGATGAGACACAGGTGAATTCTCTGAGCGAATTCTCTTGAACATATCAGCGACACTGAAAATGGATTGGTAGTGTTAACCTCAAAGATGGATGGTGTGACAGACCAATGGTGATATGACCAGTGAACAGAATAACCCAACCCGACTCGGATGTGGAGTGAAAGTGTCATGTTCAAGAGCGACTTGCTACCAATAAAGTTTCTTCAAGTTTTCTTCCCAATTTTTCCCCAGTCATTGCTGACCAGTACCTCTTTATTTTTATCAATCTTGAGGAGGATAACATATGCTTGTTCTATAATCCACCCTTCGGGTGAACCCATCACTATTTTTTAACGAGCCTAATGACAATGAAACTCGTTAGTGTCCATTTGGACAAGTTTGTCGCTATTGATTTTAACGAGTTTAACGACAATGATAACTCGGTCCTTTTTCAATTTTAGAGAGTCTGAAAAGGGACAAAAAGGAAACTCCATTGATTCTTTTTCGTCATTTAATCCCTTAAGTCCGAAAAAGTGTAAAATAATACGAAAGGGATGAATTTTCGGTAGTTTTAACGAGCCGAATAAGACAAGCGCTCGATCTTTTTGTGTAATAATCCCTCAGGTCCAAAAAGATTAAAATATAGAGGAGGGATATCACTCCCGATGACTTTAACGAGCCTGAGAGGCCAATAGCTCGGCAATCTTTTCATATTTTATGAGTTAGGTGAAAAGAGCTTAAAGGAGACTCGTCTTTTGAGGAACGAGTGATAATTTCGGGTAGCAGTTGATTCCAGGTAAGGTTTGGAATTTTCCAATCATGGCAGTGTCACAAGGATGGCTAACAAGATCACTCGTCGCAGATGTTCCTCAGAAAGGGTAAACAATCAAATGGAGGCGTATGATCGGCTAAAAAAGAGTGGCGGTGATGATGAAAACACGACCAAGGCTCAAAAGCTGATGATAATGCATTCACAATGGTTATTTACTGGAGATTGGTTCATTTTTTAATGAGCTTAAACTCTGGGGGAAACATTTGCTCATTGCTTAGGTTTAATTTTTAACGAGCTTGAACTTCACATAAAAACTACTCATGCGAGTCATATAATAAGGATATCTCATCTATAGATGCTATTTTTTATGGAGCTTGCACCTTTCAAAGATTTTCCCTGCATCCTTTCTTTATGCAAGTTAGAAACGACCAATCCTATGAGTTTAAAGGGTTTGAGAATCTACAAACTAAGAAAATAAATGGTCGCTCTCCGCTTGCATGCAAAAAGGTTTGCATGCCCCCGGGTATAGTGCAAAATTTCGTGGCTACCATTTAGAAGTTCTCGCATCTGCAAGACAATTTCCATCCACATAGCAAATAGAAACACTTCCTGGCTTAGTCCATCTGGACAAAGGAGATTCTAACTGCGACCACCTAACCTTGACGAGGGAATATTATTCTGGTCTAATCCCCTTTTCCTATACGGAAAGGTGTGAGAACAGTCATTTTCCTTCACGAAAACTTACTCTATACCTATAGTTTCCCTGCTGGAGCAGGCTAGGGTGCATGCCCCTTGGTTTTAGTCATGTTCTCCCGAATTACTCGCGCTCTTCAGATGGACGGATTGGAGTTTGATGAGACATTCCTTACGTGAAAAGACCATTTAGGGATGGCATTTGACTATTAGCTATGTGTGAGCCGGGGAACGAAAGCTGGTCTATGAGCTGGACCAATCGGCCTTCATGCGGAAAACACATTACTCTAATGAGTGAGAAGACAATAGCTCCTATGCTATAAATATAGTCGCGCCAGAGGACTAGATTATATTCTAGAGGTCCTTGGACTACTATTACGTTCGTATAAATGGTTTTCCTTCTCAACATTATGGGCACATTGGGAAGGATCCCTAATGGTTGACTGGTTCCTTTATCGAAGCCTGTTAGATTTCTCATCTCAGGCAGAAATGATGGAGAACCAAACACATTCCAAATAGTCAAAGAAAGGATACTCATAGGAGCCCCTTCATCTATGATGGTACCAGCCATGACCATTCTGTAATATTGTACAATGATTTGGAATGGTACACTAGCTGGTAAATGGGGTCTGCCTAGTAGATTCCAATTGAAGGAAACTACTAGGTCGCTTGGAGGTGGGACCGAATAGATGGCTGGATATGACTCTGACGAACTTCCTTCCTATCGTAAAGGAACAGGTAAATTGACCCCATGTTCATCGAAGTCTGTGTTTACGAAAATAATTCGAACTGTGTCATTCTCATTCTCTTTAGTGACTGTATCATCTGACGACGGACCTTCTGAAGGCAACACCGGGTCAACTGCCACCTCGACCTTTTGACTTTGATCTGGTGTGGATTTAGAGGGTTTATCTTCAATGATAGACACTTCGACCGACCACAATGGTGTGTTAGTCGGATTTTCAACTAGTGATGGACTCGGAAAGAGTTTCTTATATCCAGGAGGGAGCCGTAGCGGTGAAGTCGGACGGTTATCCAAAACTCTTTTAGCTTTTCCTACAAAGGGACAACGGTGGACGACATGATTTCCTTCACACAGTTTACAAGGAAATTTACATTTCCTTTTCTATCTAGATACTTCGCTTTCACTAGTTGACCGTGTACTTTCTACACGATCAGAGGTTGATGACACCAAATTGTGCAAACGAGGAGACCAATCCCTTAAGATCTGAGGGATGCAAGGACAATCTCGATGATAGTGGTCTCCTTTGCAAATGACACATGGAGATTCAGGCTTGGACGGTGCAGTGTGTGGATTTTCACTAGACGTTGCACAGTTTCCCCTTTTTGCCTTTGGCTCCTTCTTCTTCTTTTCCTTCTTCTCCTTCCCCTTCTTAGTTACTTGATTTTTAGTTTTACCAGCTTCATCAAGCGAAGAGGAAGGAGGAGAGGGAGAAATGGACAAAGTAGAAGGTTGAGGGCTAACTCTAGTATCATCTAGTTGCTGACTTGATTGTTTAGGAATTACGGTATTCTAAACGACAGAGGTAGAGAAGAGCCATATGGGCAAGCCAATTGTCAACCCTCGAAGTGACAATGTGGCCATATGGGGTGCAGCAACATCTCCCCAAGAGGAGAAAGGACTAGGATTTCCTCCAAGGGGAAATCCTAGGTTGGTAGACTCCATTTTTCTCAACCTAAAGACCAACAAGGGAACTGTGATGTTATTCCGATTAAAATAAATTTTAGACGCTTTGACACAACTTGTTTTTTCAATTTTTAAGAGTCAATAAAAAACAAAAGATGACTCTATTTGCCTTCGATTTTTAATGAGCCTGAAGTGACAAGTGCTCAGATGGACCTTTTCCTTTGAGTCTAAAAAGGAACGAAAGAGACTACTCTGGAAATATAGACAGAGGAATTACCAAACCAATCGCAAAACTGCAGAATACTTTTACGGTATAGCAGTCAATCTTCCCGAATGTTATGTTCAGTGTGTTACGATTGATAGGGCGGCAGACATGGCTTCCTAAGGATAAAAGATATAGCCTATTGTGGTCTCCCAATATATACTCGACGGTACGTGGGAGCAAAAGTCCGTACTGGCACTTGTTGTCTCAAATATGAGGCATCACCCAACCAACAATGAAAGCAATAGTTACCAGGCTTTACAATTCTGGAATACGTCTCTAGCCTAGACTTCTAGATGTTGTGCATTAGGTTCCAAAGCGTTTTTATGTTCATTGAATTTATTTTACAGTTGATCTTGCTTAAGAAATTTTCCTTTCAAGTTCAACGCGTGATGTAGATATACAATTCCTAAAATGCAGTCTAAGATGATAAACAATCATTTAATCTTCTTTTGCAAAGAAAATCCTAGCTACCAAGGAAAAAAAAATGGGATTCTTTCAACATAGAGCACAGAGCACACACTAAATGCATTGTCCTATATCAAACCAACAAGCAATCTAAATGCAAATGCACATGCATGTATTTGTTTTCAGCCTTCTTAATGTGTGAATGACAAGAGGAATGCTAAGTACAAATCTGAATTATCTTTTCAAAGCGACAATACTAACAAATTTCTCTTCAAGACGAAGTGAAGATAACGATGACACTTTGCAATTTCAAATTTCAAATTGTTTTCGACACTTGAAAAACTACTAATTCAAATCACATACAAGAGTAACAGTATAATCGACCATCAAGAACAATAGGATTCTCTTCTATGACTAAAAACGACACCTACAACACTTCCAAATCAAGAAACAACAATCTGATTATGCTACTTCTTTGTAAAAGAGAATTGAAAATGGCGCACAATACATAAAAAAAAATTGCAGTTCTTTGCACAATGGAGGCAGAATGATGGAAAGGAAGGGGTTTTCCACAGAGGTATACTGATCACAGATAGCAAAACTCCTAAATAGAGCTGAAGAGAGTGAAGAAAAACCAAAGTCTGAAGGCAAAATTAACCTTCTTTGACAATCGCACATGTTACACAGGGAATCCAGTATGCATCCCACCCACTGCACACGGGAGGTGCGATGTACACAGACTTCCTTGAAGATGGGGTGCGATGGTACCAGTGCGAGACTTTTACTTGGTCTTTGGTCACAATTTGCAGCTCAGTTTAGGGATTTAGGCCGAGCAAGTGATGTTCAGTAAACATAAATCATAGGGGTTGATCTAATGAGGTTACTAGAGCCACCACTAGAGCAATTAGAGTGTTTGCAGATCGATTGTTCAATTTATAAAAAAACCCAAAGATAGACTGAAGCAACATTGATCTACTTTGCACTTGCATAGCAAATGCAGTTCGAAGGCTAGCTGGCTTGACTTCTGGCTCCGTTTGTAAGTTTATAAAACAAACAAATATAGACTAGCAAACAATCTATTCACTCCCTAGGAAAGTCACCATTTTGTTATCGGGAAACCTAGTGCCCACTCGGAGCTGCTAGTCCCACTAAAAATGGTAGCTATCTTATAAACAAACAAACTAAAACTAATATGCCTTTCCTTTATGAGAAGTAGATAAGAGGGGAACAAAGGACACCAACCTCAGTCTTGCGCTTGGTTCCTTGCTTAGTTCCTCTCCCTTTTGACAGATCTTTGTCGCTTCTCTTTCGTCTACCCAGCTTCAAAGAGCACCTGTGGAATCAAAGCAGCATAATACTATCAAAGAACAGAGAGCTACAATCATAAGCAATACAGGACCAGATATGTATTGGCCACACAAATGCATATATCATCAAACATACAAGAATGTGGAGGAAAACTTGAATAACTTTATTAATATCAAGAATAGTAAAGAGGATTACAACCAATTGGTCTAACCCAGCGTCATCCTCTCAGCATGAAAGCCCTTCTTCACCTCATGAAAGTCTTAGATCACTCAACACTATGATGTTGCACCAGGAAACCAATAGCACTTCCTTACAAGATACAAGATTCCAGCCCCTCTAGATCTTTGTGATGAGGGATCCATATATAGATGATTACAGGGGGGTGAGTCAGCTTTTGGGATTTTTATTAGTGTCCTCTCTCTGATAGTTCTTGATTCCACTTGGAGATTGATGATCTCTTACTCATCCCTGGGCGAATTCAGAGAGGCGAGTGTCACAAGAGAAGTTTCTGGAAGATTCCATGATGATCCACCTTGCAAACTATCTCTGCCATTTGTCTATTCTCGCCCATCGCACCCTACAGAAGGGCTTTCCAGTATGCATCGCACGCTTTACACTAAGCAGGTGAGATGCATCGCACCCTCTACACTGGGCAGTCTGTATGGTCCAGTTTTGACCAGTTCTGAGCAGGTTTCTATGGAGAACTTCTGGGAGATGATGTAATCAACTGACCTTGTTCCTTTAGGGCATGAAGCAAAAATTTTAGGGACTTAGGAGCCCTTGGTTTATGGACATGTATGATTGTGGTTGCAGTGCCCAAAAATGTCTATAACAAAAATATCCTGGGGATTATGTGCGGCCACTCACAATATGCTCATTACTTCACAATAGCATCATTTTCAATATCTAAAAATACTTGTTCAGTTGAATTTATAATGACTTCTTTTAATGACTGAATCAAGCATCCCATGATATTTGATTTAAATTAGGCATAACTGTTGCAAGAATAGATGTTGTTGATGTAATATAAGCAAGCCTTAAAACATGCTATAATACAACATTCCAATTTGAAAACATCACTTTGCACTACTACTACAGGAACAACTGGTACAAGAATGGTGGTGCAGGAATGTTGGTGCAGGCACAGTTGGTGCAGGCACAGTCGGTGCAGGCACAACTAGTACAGGAACTGCTAGTACAAGAATGTTAGCACATACCACAAACGAGCCAATTGATGACATTTTTACATTAAATACTCTTCAAATTAACAAAACAAGAAGAGTTCATAGATCAACAACTATCTGCTTTACATGTCTCTAAATAATAACTTAATAATGCGTAAAAAGAATAATAATGACTACGAACATCTACTACAGGTATAGAGTTATTCAGCAAAAAGTATGAAAATATGGACAAAACGGGGGCTGAATATCCCCCATGCTGACCTTCTTGTATGTCCTCATGCAAACCTAATTATAAAATCATAGAATAAGGTAGGGGGAATGTTTAAATATCATACTATGCTCCCCAACAAAAATTGTGAGTGGAAATCTTAGCAAGGAAATATTAAGATACCTGGTATGTCATCATTTTGTAAGCATTCATTAAGTCTGAAACATCACTATTAGAGTGCCAACTGAAACCATGTTATAGCCCTTATGAAAGGATCGAGTGAAGGAATGATAAAATTGCAATGTAACACGATCAGGTACAGGAAAGTAATGCTTTGTACCATACATTATGGAAAAAGAGTACTACACCTTTACGATAGGCATCACATACCTGATGTCCTATTTCAAATGAACTCCCTAATTGGCATAGATTTCAAAGCTCTTATTTCTGGCCAAAGTCTTATTAAAATTCATGATAAATAAATAAATAAATAAATAAATGTTTGCTGAAAAGGTGCAATTTCAAGAAGAATAACACAAGATTCCTCCACCTACTATAACAATCATGTACCTAGGTTATGTAGTGCTTATTTAGAGGCAGCCACAATCAACACATATTGTTGTCCATGAACATCTCATGAGTAATCCTCGTTCAGGAATTCATCAATCTAAATACCATAAATAATTGGAGTTATGATACTAGAAAAGGGAAATGAAAATAGAACAAGATCACACCTTTGTGGATCAATCAACAAACTCTTCATTGAACACTCTAAATTTTGTTGTCATCTAGCTGCAAAACTAAGTTTCTTCTTAATCTAGTACAAAGAATTACCTTCACTAAGGGTGCCACATCATTAAATATTCCTAATTTTTGAAAGATAGAATTCAAAGCATCATGCTCAAATCATATTAAAACCATTGTCCAAGAAATAAAATGATGAGTTTTAGGGAAAGAGAAGGATAATTGAGTAACTCCTAGTATGCAACTAAGCTTAATACCACATACATGGCTCTGCTACCCAAAGGTGTCTATAACCTTGGTAGGGATGTCCATTAACCCATCAAAATGAATGTGTCCCACTTACTAGATATAGATTCAGAGTTATCTTATTTAACTTTACAAATTAGATGAAGGCCATTCTCCTGACCTGGTAACTATCTGATGGCAGTGCCACTCACATGAAGTAACATAGATGAAAAGGTTAGCTCGTTATGAGACCACCTGTCTTCCAGTTTTTTGGCAGAAGGCCATTACTATGGTTTAGTGACTAGCATAGTAATGTCATGCCTGTTAGGTCCCATGATTGTGGTCGATCGGCTCATCACAAGACCTCCTATCCTCCCCTAAATATTTTATAAATTATTATTGTAGTTAACTGCAAAGGTTACTTAATAAGTGGAGAGACAGATCTACTCCTTAAGAGTACAGGATGGTGTGAAAAGTTTTTAATGATTAATCATTACTGGCTAGTTCCTTTACCTTAAAGACTTATTAGAAAATACCCCAGATAATGACTAAAATACTCTTTAAGTTAATAATGTTGGTGTTCCCATGAATATCTTATTATGATCTTTACAAGAGTGATCCACCATAGGGGGATCTCTAGTTGTACCTTCTAAGGGAAACTAAAAAATATATATCTCAGATGACAACTTCATTTGAGTAGTTAATCATGGCTACTTTTGCAAAATCATGAGGTATTAGAGTGAATCATACTCAACAAGATTTGTCACAGATGTGTGTTAAAAACCGATGCAGATCAAAAACATTTTTAGTGGCTATGCTTTGAAAGTCAAAACCCTAATTATTGTAACAACTTTATTCATGGCATTTCCTTATTCCTCTACCCTAAGAAGTGGAAGACTCCCTTTTAAGTATAGGAGGACTTACAATGCAACCAAGTGTACAACAATAGGATAATCATATTCGAGTTCAAATTTAGAAAGTATATGTGAGAAAATACCAGAACATGGGGTACCATCTGCATTAACTGATGTTATGCTACGAATTTTTGAATGATAAGGGAGGTATGAATACTAATAGTCATCTAAAACAAAGATTCTATGGGATCCATGTACTCTTGGTCATTTGATTCATGGGAAATATCTAGTGCAACATGCAAATCCTCCAATTTTCTTTGTTCAACCTCTAAATTACAAGCTAGATCAGGTTGGTGTTCTTCAATCTCTACTTCTGATGGATTCTCCTTGTAAAGCATGATCCATAGCTTCTTGGTCTCCCTAGGAAGATCTTCTCGTTCTCAATTATTCTCTTCTTCTAGAGGAGTAGACCAATTTCTAATTGATGCCAAGATGTGTTCTTTCTGGGAAGAATATACCCCAACTTCTGCCATAATTTGAGACATTTCTTTGAATAGCATGACAATTCCTGTCATTTTCTTGCTAGCTGGAAAGTCTTGTCAGCACCTGGATTGAGAGCGGGGTGTTCTTTTAGCACGTAAAAAATTGAAAATATCAATTGCAGTAAAAAGAGGAAACCAAGTTTCTAAACTAAGGAAATCACACTTGCGGAAATTAAGTAACCTCTATTGCATAAAAAGTAACACACTTAGCAGTAAAAGAAATTGCTCATAAAAGTCTCAATTGCAATAAATTAGGCATCACACTTTGCAGAAAGAAAAATGACTCATAAAAACTAAATTGCAGTAAAAGAAACAAATCAGGCATCACACTTTGTAGAAAAGGAAATCACTCATTTGCAGAAATGAAAACCTGACTTGTGAGCTCTCTATGAATGTCGTCCAGTATGCTTTAGCAAGCAAGGGGAATCTCGTTAATCTAGAAATTCAATTGTGAAGGAAAGGGAAAAGCATGAAAAATCGTTGAGGCCTTATCCTACAACACCACCCCGACAACAACACCAAAATGTCGGGCGTATAAATGCAATATTTACACCAACATTTAATTTTTCAATCCGAGTAAGTAAACTTAGAGGCATAGCGTAGCACAATATATGGCAGAATAGGACCTCAGGGATCTATCAAATTAAAACCAAGCACTTGCAAGAAATTCAAAAGGGCATCATTCAAAAAAAGAGGAACAAGACTCTTCGAAAGAAAAGTAAACACACTCTAGGAATCTACTTATGGCTCCTCTTCTGGATTGAGTTAGCTCCTATATTAAGTTTTCCTCAATTGTCTAGGGGACAAGGGAATGTAGACCCCACTCAAAAGAAATTGATTCAAGAAATAAAGCATGCAAAATCTCTTCAAAATTACAGCTATGTTGCAAGGACGAAAAGCATGAAATTAAACTAGAAATTACATGGCAACTTCATTCCAACTAATCTAAGGAAATGATCGAATTATTTACAAAGAAACAAGATAATAATGCATTGCTTCTCTTAAAGAGGATTCAACAGTTTAGCTGAAAATATTCAACAAGAATTAATGAAATAAATATATAATTCATGTTGTTTACCCTGATCTTATTAAATACTTCCTGAAAATGTTATGTATAATATGTGCAACATTTAATTATAATGAAGAATTTTGTGAACGCTTTAACAACAAGTTTTACAATCTTTCCTTATGATGACCCTAACACTTGCTTATTAACAGTGCAGGAATAAATGTTTTTCTTTCAAAGTGCAGGAATCGGTTTTGCATTTAAAATAATGATGGTGAGGCAATTAATTTAAATTAACCAGAACTCTTTACCCAGTAGTTGTTTCCTTCACCATTGCATTATGAAAATAAACGTTATTATGTGGCAATGAGACCAGGCAAAATATTTGTAATAATAAATAAGAAATGCAGTTTAAAACATTCACTATTTCTTATGTTGAGCCTTGATATAAACATAACCAAGAAACAACAATTAATGTTAAACTTAAATAATCAGAAAAAAATTAAAGAATTTATGTATTGACACTGGAAGTTAAATGACTGAAAAGAAAAGCTATGAAATTAAATTGCAGAATTATTTAAGATCATATTCACACCATGGAAACTAAAATGCGTAAATAAAGTTAAGATGTTTGGGGCAATATACTGGCTGGTGGGCCCAACCACCTAACTCGTTTCCCTTGCAACAATTTAGATCACAGCGTTAGAACATTATGGAGAAACAAAATTACTCAGAAGCGATTTCCAAATAAACTCATTTTAGAGTAGAAACCGGAATTCAAAATTAAATGCCAAACAAATTCATTGCAGAAGTCCTGTTACAGATTGATTAAATAATGCATTACTACCTCCAGCGGTCCCCTCCAGGGATCATCCCACTTGGAGCGTCGCTCCTCCCTTCTTGCGCAGCAAGATCGAGTTCCTTGTTCTGCAATGCTGGACCTGAATATGAATCTGAGAAATTAGTATCTTCGTCACTAATGTTTTGAGTGCGCAGTAGTGATGCCCCTCCTTAATCAAATATATGCTTATAACTTTAGAATGGTTATTTAAAACAAAACAATCCCAAAATGATAAAATCATATCCGTCTAAGTTTGGAAGATAACACGATCATAAGGGCTAATATATTAGTTGATAGTTACGCCCCTTACAATGTCTGGCATTGAAATACCATGCGACATCTAGAAAAACCATCAACCAATCTGTAATGGAAAAAAGATTCATAGCATTCAACCTTATCTACTTTTGGTTGCCAACATCTTAATTTGAGGCTCGAGCCTTAGCATCTCCCCTTCACGCAGCGGTCTTGCTCAACCATGGCATTTCCACGATCTAGTAATGGCTGGTTTGAGCCATCTATTTGACAATTCACGTGTGGGCATTAAGATCAGCACAACCTGAGTTGTCCTTGTAATCATTAATTGAAGCTATCACCCTCATCGAAGAAACATCAGTCGCTTCAGAATTATGTATGTGATTGGCGTAACTCAATCTGGAAATCGGACTAGAAACAATTGTACGATGGGCAAGATTTTTAATGTCTTATTATGAGCAATCTCCTCATATGCGAAAAACTTCCACAGTGCTCCTCCAACAATTATATCCTTAGCATTCACTTCATTTTGTGCCAAGGGTTGAAGTGCAAGCTCAATATGGTATTCTAGAATGAAATGTCTACTACAAGAAAATTATATACATCTACAACCACAATTTCATTCTTTTAAATGCTAGTGGGCCCGACAATGGGAATGGGTCATCCTTCCAAGAGACGTTATCCATATTGAAAATGTCCTAGGGATTGTCTATAGCCACTCACAATATCTTCATTACTTCACAATAACATCACTTTTTATATCTACAAATACTTGTTCAGTTGGATTTCTAATAAGTTCTTTTAATGACTGAAACAAGTATCCCTCGATATCTGATTTGAATCATGCATAACCATTGTAGCAATAGATGGTGTTGATGGAATATACCCAATCCCTAAAACATGCTCTAAGACATCATTCCAAGTTGAAAACATTGCTTTACACTACTGGTATAGGAACAACTGGTACAAGAATGTTGTGCAAGAATGTTGGTGCAGGCACAGCTGGTATAGGAACTGCTAATATAGGAATGTTAGCACCTTCCACAAAAGAGCCTATTAGTGACATTTTCAAATTAAATACTTTTCAAATTAACAAAATAATAAGAGAATATATCAACAATTGTTAGCTATAAATGCCTCTAACTAATAACTTAATAATGCTTAAAATTAATAATAATGACTATGAACATCTAGTACAGGTATAGAGTTATTCAACAAAAAGTATGAAAATATGGACAAAATGGAGGCTCAACATTCTCATTTATTATTTTATGCAAATTATCAATACTTACAATGGATGCTTCTAATTTATTAAATGAAACGGAGGAAGAAAAAATGCTTACTACCACATAATTTTCTAGTGAAATCCAAAAATTCAATATCATCAAACCATATACATTTGAATTTAACTTTTCCAACTAGAAAAAATTTAAAATAAAAAATCATCATTAAAGAATAATGAATTCTCTAATGTATAACAAGTGTATTCAACCTCAATGAACAAATGGTTGTAAAAATTCGATATCATCAAACCATATACATTTGAATTTAACTTTTCCAACTAGAGAAAATTTAAAATAAAAATTCATCATTAAAGAATAATGAATTCTCTAACGTATAACAAGTGTATTCAACCTCAATGAACAAATGGTTGTTAACAAATCACAATTCTTGACATGGATTGTATTTCTCCTCTAATTCTCACAGTTCGTTAAATGTCTCAAGGTTGTTAGACTAATCATGCATGTTCTTCCTATAATTATTTCTTCTCCTCTTACTTTCTTTAATTTTATCTCGTGCCAACGCCCATGACGTATATAGGAAAGCAATTTTAGTCAACTGACATTAATGTCAACCACAAGTTCAAGTAGCATATCCTCACTCCTTCAGCCTTGTCATACAAACTTTACTCAATCCGTCCACTCCCAAGTCGACCAAGCGTTGAGAGTTACATAAGTCGTATGCACCAGTTGGCCATCAATATGATGGGTGATCGATCAGTCAACCAATGTCAATGTGTATAGTTCAAAAATTCGAATTTTATATGATACCTTAAAAGTTAGAATAAAAAAAAATTAATTCGAAAAAAAATTGACAATATACATCTTAAAGACTTTCCTTTTTGTAAAAGCAATATATTTTACTCATTCTTTTTAAAATTTATTTTGAATTAAAATACACACTTACCACTTCACTTTCAAACTTCTATACCTTTCAAATCTTAGATCTAGAATACTTTCCTAATTTAAACAAATGTTTATCTAAAATGTTCATAATAATAAATACAAACACATTTAGAAAATACATAAAGTCCTAAAAAGTCAGTCGTTCCTTCCAAAATTAGCACAGTATGGAAAATTGATACAGTGCCACAAATTCTTCACACTATCACATATTCTTCCATTTCTAGTTCTGTCAACTTTTTAAGTGGTAGAGAGGAAAATGAAACTAGAAACTAATAAACTTTCCCATTTCACTATGGTTTTTCATGTTCTTTCCTGTTGTGTGGACGTTGTTGGGTTCCTATACCAATAGTAGTCATAATATTTGAATGAATAATATTAAAACTTGTAATATGTACATACCTTTGCTTTTGAAAATGTTTTCCATATTCAGAAATTAAAAAATGTAAAGAGGGTATGTCCTAAAAGAAAAATCAAAGGACAGAAAGAATAAAAAAGGTCAAAAAATATGAAAAATATGAACTAGAAGAAAAGTAAAAAGACTATGAAAGTGAGCAAGCCAAAATCCCACTACTGTTTACATTTTGTGCAGAATAAATGATTGTATGTAGCTTGTAATCCTTGCCACAATCCACGATGGTGAAAATGTTTAATTGACTATTTCATGTTTTCAATCTCATGTCTATAGATAGAGAATAAAAATCTGGCCAAACACTGTAAACTTGCTAGATAAGTAGATAGGTAGAGTAGTGAGAGTCTGCTTGTTGGCATTGTGTCGAAGATATTGGTAGAGAATCATTGAAGACCATGTGAAACCCTAGCCAGAAAACAATATATCCAGCAAAAAGTAAAAAAAAGAATGGTGAGAAAGGACAACTAAGTAATGAAATTAAACAGGCCCTTCTTGACACCATTGTTGGAGCTTCGTCGCCATTGTCGCACTGCCGATGATCTGAACTTGGTTCGAAGTTTTCAGTGGGGGCTTTGAACGACTACCATTTTATCGGTTCCTGCACAGCTTCAGGCAGAGCTACATCTCTCACCCCCTGCTTCCCCCATTCCTGCTGACCTAAATCCTTTTCCTTGGCTTCGAATCAGAGTTTCCGGATTGGTGGCCCGCGCGTCTTCGGCTCTAATCGAAAGAGTTTTGGGGCACCTTGCATCGCTTTGTGTTGAGTAGCTAAGGCGAGAGTATGTGCCTTGAAGGTTTCGGTGGCCCACTACTCGAACCTACCATGCTGCTCTGCTTGGCGGTCAAGCAATAGAGTAGATCTTTGGTGTTTTTGACTGAGCTACAGAGCGGGAGTGGGGTTTTATTTTGGTTCTCATATATGTTCTTCGTGGGGGCGAGGTGGCTACCCTAGCCACCTCTGCCCCTGGACTCGCCTCTGCTCTGGCTGGGACTGGATGGGTTCCTTTGTTGTGGCAGTTGGTGCTTTTTTTGGTGGCTCGCTGGCATACCATTGCAGTTTTTTGAAGCGTTGAGGGAACAGTGATGTGGAGGTTTTTCTCTGCAGTTTTTCATGTCGCTTCATCATAGCTATTTATTTTGCTGGGGTTTCTGCAAGCGACTGAGGGAGCTTGGGCAATTTGGCCTCTACCTCTGGTTTCGTCGGTTTCACGAGGAAAGTTTGAGGGGGCGTGGGAGGAGTGGCTACCCTGGCTGCTCTTTCCTCATTTCGTGCCTATCCTACTTGTATGGGCAGCTAGATTTAGATTTTTTACTATTCGTTTTCTCTCCTCAGGAGCTTTATTTTTGTTTTATTTTTCTGTTATTGTTGTGATGGGTATGGGTGTCCTCCACAGTTCTGTTTTCTGCAAACTGGTTTGGGGTTTACATACCCTTTACTTGTTGCCCTGTCTGTGGGCTTTTCTGGAATACTTCTCTTGAAGTATTGTTATTGTAAGTGGCTTTGCCCACACTTCTGCATATGCATTTAGCATCTACAACATGTAATTTTCTGAAATTAATGGAAATTACGGATTTTCTCCTTAGAAAAAAAAAAGGATTGAGTAAATAAAAGGATCTCAACTATTTAATATGAGCCCTTGGATGTAAGAAGGTTAGATTTAGTTAGTTTACTATTTTAAAGAGAAATAAAACTGCTTTATAAGTTTTTGCTAGCCCAAATGTACCCTAATAAAGAGAAGAAAAAATGGTAGGATGAGTAGATGGGTAAGTAGAAGAAAGGTTGCAGAAGTATGATGATTGGTTAGACAAAAATCATATTTATCATTCTCATCATAAAAGTTCCAGATATGAATGAACAATAAAGCATGCAAATGATTTACTAAGTCAATTAATTAACTTACCCCATTCATTTCGCCCCTTTACTTTATTAATTTCCCATAAATAAAGTTCAAAGTACTCAAAAACCTTTAAGTCAAAGAGGCTCAGAGCATTTATCTAACTTTTGGAGGGATTGGACCCTTGGCTCAATGACTTATGGATGTTAAGTAATAAATTCCCCTCACAAAATTTCATCCTCCCTTCAGTTCATTCATTTTCCTAAATAATGTTCCTTTCCTAAGGATAAAACACTTTTGCCTAGGAAAAACATTTTTCTCCCCACATAAAGCATTTTCATATCAAAAACCCACAAAACACATTACCCTAAGTATTAATGTTAAATATGTGAAAACATCAAATTCACAAAAAGAGAATTTACTTTTTGATTTTTCCCTTTCCGCTCATCTTTCCATATTAATTATTAATTTTATTATATGAATTCCCAATGAAAAATTCATTTCCCAGTAAATATATAGCTCCTACATATTAATTAACCCTACCCCTTAGCTTAAATATAAACTATAATATATAGTCACCCCGACCAAAATCTCTAATTGATCAATCTGTGATCAAAATAAATAAAGTTCCATTTTAAATCCCTCATTAATCACCTCGATTGCATAATCCTGCCTTAATCCGTCACTAACACTATACCGTTGCACTTAAGCGCCAGCCAGCCCCCCCCCGCTAGCCTCCATGTAGTTTCCCCACCTGATCACCATGCAATTAATTCCCTCCACATCCGATGACCCTTATTCATATCGGGCCAACCCAGCCACCAAACAATACCTGCTCGATAAAGTGGTTTGGCCACTAGCCACCGATGGTACATGTCAACTGATGAGTGGCATCGGGTAGCCTCTCCCAAAAACCACCAAGTGCCGAAAAGCAGTGCAATAGAAACTATTTACCACCCACCTGCTACACAAAACATTGACCACTATTCACCCCATACCTGCCAAAATTGGCTTTTACACATAAAGCCAAAAGAGCCCTAAATCATTTGTTTTCATTAGTATGTCAATTGTAAACCTCTAAAATGCATGCACACACCTGCGAACGTCGAATCTGTTAACCCACATCCAATTCCACTCCAAAGACACCACAAAGCACCCAGTTAGCTTTCCAACCTACATGGAGTGCTTTTGACCATTTGGAGTTGCCAGCTACGCTGTTCAGAACTAGTTTATCTCAATTCCTGGTATTTAAGCCACAATTCACCGAAAAACCCATGTCAATTTCAAAACTTGTTATTGAGTATTCTTATTTAAGATAGAAATTAATTGAAGAAACTCAAAGAACTAAAACCTACTATGTGCTGAGCCACCATTACCCTAAAAACACTACAAATTACCTCCCCCATTCTCAAATCCACAAGAACTGAGAATGGCTACCCCAATTGCCATGGATGTAAGACCTATCACCACTCCCCATCTAGACCTGGACCACCTTCCCTTAGCTGATAAGGATTTGTACATAAAGGACACCTCTGTCGTAGAATCCCTGCTCAAATTACATTGTCAAAGAAGGGATAGATACTTGAACCATGCTGATGAAATTGGTCTTTGGGAGTCCAATTTGCCCAAGTACCAGTTCCTAGAAGTACACCTTTTCCTATAAATTGTCCACCACTTTCATGCCAATTATATTTCTAGTCAAAGAGTAGTCATGTCCCCAAGCCAAACCATATTGTTCACCATCACTGCTGAGTTAGATGAAATGCTACAACTCCAATCAGGGCAAAACATGACTCTTCTTTCAATTGGAATTTTATTAGACCAGTTCCCCAAACTTACCACTGCAAAATTGGCTGAGATGTTCGAAACCTTCATCAGAGAAGAAAGACATACCCAAAAGGATCCCCCTCTATATGTGACTGCCATTTTCTCCCCATTTGGTCAGTACATTGTAGCAATGATATCTAGTGTCCTACATTATACCACTAGTGAATATATTAATGAAATTATCCTAGCTTTCATGTCCATCTACACTCCAGGGTAGCCTCTTGCTATTATCTATGACTATGCCAAATTTGTAGCTGATACGATGCATGGCCAGTTTCTCAGAATGAGCAATGAGAGAGTCTTCAAATACTCCTCTATTTTGTACCACCTTTTTCTATATTTCCAATCAAACAAGTTTCCGTTCACCCTGCGGAAGCTTGATACAAAAGGTCAGCCCAGATTGGTCATTTTCTAGACTCCATTGGTCCACAAATATCACTCCCCATATTAATATACTGACTTTATTGACCTCTTTGTGCATCGAATTATAACAATATTGATAGGAAGCCCTCCTCCAAGAATTAGTTCAAACATAAAAGGGGTCCTGAAATTGTTAAAACAGTCGAAGGTAGGTGATTGGTACTTGTACCAAAACCATACCGAGATCATAATCTATGGTTGCATGCTGGCACCATACAAACTCCCAAAATACCTCCCAATGAGGTTTTTGCTTGAGAGTACTACAGGAAGATTATCAATGAAGATGAAACAAACTTTGTCAATGCCAAGAAGAAGGCTAACTTCAAAATAAAGTACCAACTAGGCCCCTTCATATGTAACTCTACGGAAGTAGGCCGACAAGCAAATTTAATATTGCAGAGCATGAAATTCCAAAGAATTTTTGTTTGGAGATATGACCCTTTGGAATTCATTACCAAGAAGAGACAAAAGGTCAAGCTAGGGCCTTTCATCCACCATCCCATGCCTAAGATTGAAGCTTATTCCAACCAATCAAAATGGGTAGAAGGGACATTAGATGATCAAGACAGAACCAGGGTAGATATAGAGAATGTTGGGTGTGGAGCATGATTATCTAGAGGCCTTTGTTTCAGCCGAATGTATTGTAGGAATTTACAGGGTAAGTTCCTCAGACAAAACACCAAAGGACACCGCTCACAAACAGATGAAGCCCCCAAGCCTACGGTGGTCTTTCAACTGTGCCGGCGAGGTGCGGCACTACCAACCATTTTATTTTCACCAATACTTACGATTGTAGACTACGCCTTAACAACCGATACTTAGTTTTATTTTCGAAGGAGGGAGTCTTGGTGACTCGGGTGAGCACCCTCCCACCGTGCAAGGTGTGCACAAGGTTGTAAAAGGCAGTTTTGCCTCTATTGTAAAAGTGGCTAAGTATAGACTTGGCAAAATCCAAGTCTATACTTAGCCACTTTTACAATAGAGGAAAAACAACCTTTTACAACCTTGTGCACACCTTGCATGGTGGGAGGGTGCTCACCCGAGTCACCAAGACTCCCTCCTCAAGTATCCACACAAAACTGCACTTCAAACAATCCTTGGGCACGCCTTGCCCAACCTTCGACCAACTCCAAGTATCCACCAAGTGAGCGACCTCAAGAAGTGCGCATGAGTTATGCGCATAACCTTCCACTTCTGCACACTTGTCTCTTCCCTTGAGCTCTTGTACGAAGAGGCTTGTCCAATTTTCGATTGATGTTTGAACTCCCAAACGTATCCAATATATATGCGTTTTAGGTGGGTGGGTGGCTTGCCCAACCAACCATCATAACATGTTTACACACCCCTCCAATGTGCCCTGAATGCCCATGGATAGGTCAGCCTACCCATCGTTGCACGCTGGCACCATACAAACTCCCAAAATATCGTGACCGTCGGATTGTAAGTTACAAAAGTACATAGTAAAGAAACACACTTTACCTAACTCTATACTAGACCAAGTTATACTTAACTATATTCCTATGTGTCGGAATATCTATGGTTGCATGCTGGCACCATACAAACTCCCAAAATACCTTCCAATGAGGTTTTTGCTTTAGAGTACTACAGGAAGATTATCAATGCAGATGAAACACACTTTGTCAATGCCAAGAAGAAGGCTAACTTCAAAATAAAGTACCAACTAGGCCCCTTCATATGTAACTCTACGGAAGCAGGCCGAGAAGTAGATTTAATATTGCAGAGCATGAAATTCCAAAGAAGTTTTGTTTGGAGATATGACCCTTTGGAATTCATTACCAAGAAGAGACAAAAGGTCAAGCTAGGGCCTTTCATCCACCATCCCATACCTAAGATTGAAGCTTATCCGAACCAATCAAAATGGGTAGAAGGGACATTAGCTAATCAGGACAGCGCCAAGGTAGATATAGAGAATGTTGGGTGTGGAGCATGATTATCTAGAGGTCTTTGTTTGAGCCGAATGTATTGTAGGAATTTACAGGGTAAGTTCCTCACATAGAACACCAAAGGACACCGCTCACAAACAGATCACAGATCAATACACCAATATTTTTTACGTGTTTAAAACCCTCAAAGAGGGAAACAGTCCACGGCCTAAGCTGACGCGGCCACTTCAGGCAATATATTAATAAAAGAATGAAAATTTACATAAGCTTCTCTCGTGAACAGTTAGCCTACAAATGACCCTCCATGCTCTTTAAATAGAGATCATGGACCAATCAGGTGTTAAGCCACGGATCAAGTGTCGGTAATACCGAGGAGAGAATGAACCTTCAGATCACTACATATCGTGACCGTCGGATTGTAAGTTACAAAAGTACATAGTAAAGAAACACACTTTACCTAACTCTACACTAGACCAAGTTATACTTAACTATTTCCTATGTGTCAGAATATCCTAACATCCCCCCTTAAGAACAACTTGGGATAGGATTGAAGGATTTACAAATATGACACAATAGGAGAAGGAAGGAGGCACTAGAGCCTATCCCCCCTTAGTGACAACTTCCTGAACTCCAACCATAAATCGAAGTTTAGTAAACTTCACCTCCGTGAGAGCCTTTGTAAAGATGTCTGCAACTTGATCATCTGTTGAACAATATTGCACTTCAAGAACATGGTCATGAATGAGCTTTTTGATGAAGTGCATGTGTAGTTCAATGTGTTTGCTACGCTGATGCTGGACTAGATCTTTGCATAGTTGAATGGCACTTTGATTATCACACCAAAGTGTAGTTGGATGCTGCTGCTGAAATCCAAACTCTGATAGGATCTGACGAAGCCACAAGGCTTCCTTACTAGCTTCTACGGCACCACGATACTTTTCTTCTGCGGAAGAAAGAGAAATGGCACCTTGTTTCTTGCAAACCCATGTAATAGGTCCTGAACCAAGAGTGAACACATAACCGGCAGTAGACTTTCGATCATCAGGGTCACCAGATCAGAATCAGTGAAACCAACTAATAGAGGAGTTGCTTTGGCACTGTAATGAATCCCAAACTGTATTGTACCTCGAACATAACTAAGTATTCTTTTAGCTGCTTTCCAATGATTTTCACGTGGGGTTTGCATAAACCGAGCAACAAGGCCAACAAAAAAGGAAAGGTCAGGACGTGTATGGGTTAGATACAAAATTTTTCCTACAAGTTGACAGTATAAGGTAGCATCAACTTCTGGGGAAGTACAAGTGACTAAACGTTTGACTCTAGACTGAAAGGGAGAAGGAGCTAGCTTACAATCTTCCATGTGAAAATGGCGTAGAAGATCACAGGCATACTTGGATTGGGAGAGGGAAATACCTTCCTTGGATTGCAAGACTTGAAGATCGAGAAAATAATGTAAGTGTCCTAAGTCTGTCATTTCAAACTTCTTTTGAAGGCTGGACTTCACATGGTTGATAAGGTTGGGATCACTACCAGTGAGGATAAGATCATCAACATAAAGAACAAGAATGATAAGAGACTTGCCCACTGTCTTGGTGTAGACAGTATTGTCAGAATTACACCTAGAAAAGCCAGATTCTAAAAGAAAGCTATCCATTTTGGCATACCAAGCCCGAGGAGCTTGCTTGAGACCATAAAGGGATTTCTTAACCCAACATACAAGACTGGAGTCTGTTTGTATAAACCCAATAGGTTGTTCCATATAGATTTCTTCATGAAAATCCCCATGCAAGAAGGCAGATTTAACATCCATCTGATGGACTTCCCATTTGAAAGAGGCAACAAGGGAAAGAACAAGGCGGGCAGAGTTCATTTTGGCAACAGGGGAGAAGGTTTCAATATAGTCAATGCCTTCAACTTGTGAAAAGCCCTTAGCAACAAGAAGAGCTTTATATTTATCAACTTTCCCTTCTGGTCCATACTTGGTTCTGTAAACCCATTTCCATCTAACAATTTTTCATCCCTTTGGTAGAGGAACGAGATCCCATGTATCGTTTGCCAATAATGAATGATATTCTTCATTCATAGCTGCGTCCCAATCTGGATGGCCTGAAGCATCTGCAAAGGTGTCAGGATCATAATTTGCTGAGACTTGAGCCAGTAAAGAAGAGGCTCTTTCGAACTGAGAATGTGTATGGCGCTGATTTGTAGGATCACCGGCAAGATCACCTACTGCATCCTGAGTAGCATGGAACCATTTTGGAAGTGAAGGAGCTGAAGGAGGATCCTGAGAAGGTGGGGGAGGATTTTCATCCTCACTTTCATCATCTAAAGAAGAAATATGTTCAAAAGTAGAAGAGATAGAGAGAGGTGGCACATGCGTCGAACTAGGCTCGTAGGACGATTTATTTTCATCAAACTTTACATCTCTTCTAATGATAACAATTTTGGACTTAAATGGAATAAGTCTATATCCTTTGACATCTTCAGAATATCCAACAAAAATACATTTTTCACTCTTAGGTTCTAAAGCTTTATGTTTCTCATCTGGAATATGGGCCATGCTTCACTTCCAAAAACATGAAAGTGACTCATATCTAGTTTAATTGAGCTCCACGCTTCTTCAACAGTGATATTCTTTAAAACTTTAGTAGGAGTGTGATTTATTATGTAATTTGCACAGTTAATTGCTTCTGCCCAATAAATAAGACTAAGTCCTTTACATTGAAGCATACAATTAGCCATTTCCTTTAAGGTGCGATTCTTCCTTTCAGCTACACCATTTTGTTGTGGAGTATATGGAACAGTATGTTGCATTTGAATTCCATTCTCAGTGCAAAAGTTGATGAAGTCGTTTTTAACATATTCTTCGCCATTATCAAATCTTAGCTTAGGAATTTGATGTCCAGATTGTTTTTCAACAAAGGCCTTAAAGGCCAAGAATTTGTTAAATACTTCACTCTTGAGTTTTAAGAAGTATACCCAAGTGCGTCTGGAGAAATCATCAATGAAAGTTAAGAAATACTTGTAGCCAGAGAAGGAAACACCTGGAAGTGGACCACATAAATCACTATGCACAAGCTGTAGAGGGGCCGAGGCGTGCCAAGAGGCACGTTTTTCAAAATTGTCCCGATGATGTTTTCCGAGTACACAT
>APFE031002290.1:2731-45440 GCA_000404065.3 Pinus taeda | reverse complement strand
ACCTACAAATGACCCTCCATGCTCTTTAAATAGAGATCATGGACCAATCAGGTGTTAAGCCACGGATCAAGTGTCGGTAATACCAAGGAGAGAATGAACCGTCAAATCACTACATATCGTGACCGTCGGATTGTAAGTTACCAAAGTACATAGTAAAGAAACACACTTTACCTAACTCTATACTAGACCAAGTTATACTTAACTATATTCCTATCTGTCGGAATATCTATGGTTGCATGTTGGCACCATACAAACTCCCAAAATACCTCCCAATGAGGTTTTTGCTTTAGAGTACTACAGGAAGATTTTCAATGCAAATGAAACAAACTTTGTCAATGCCAAGAAGAAGGCTAAATTCAAAATAAAGTACCAACTAGGCCCCTTCATATGTAACTCTACAGGAGTAGGCCGAGAAGCAGATTTAATATTGCAGAGCATGAAATTCCAAAGAAGTTTTGTTCGGAGATATGACCCTTTGGAATTCATTACCAAGAAGAGACAAAAGGTCAAGCTAGGGCCTTTCATCCACCATCCCATGGCTAAGATTGAAGCTTATTCAAACCAATCAAAATAGGTAGAAGGGACATTAGCTGATCTGGACAGCACCAGGGTAAATATAAAGAATGTTGGGTGTGGAGCATGATTATCTAGAGGTCTTTGTTTCAACCGAATGTATAACCCAGGAAGTTCGTACACCCCTCCACACGGGGGGATTGCCCTCCCCTGCGCGGGCCCGGGGGGTGATTCCCCCCAATTGAGGGGTCTGGAGGCTAGCGGTCCCCCAGTGGGGGCTTCAGAGGCTGCGTCCCCAAAGCTAAAAACAGATGTAAAATTGCCTTGTAAAAGTATAGAAATTTCTAGTCAATCTGGGCCATTCATTAGGTGGATCATCTGACAGTAGAACTTATGTTTAGCTTAGGGTTTTTTTCCCTAGAAGGCAACCCCTCTCTTTGTATGAGGGCATTGTATGGAGGCTGCGTAATAGATGTGTATTCTCTGAGCGAGAAACAGAGAGGTGAGGCTATGAGAGAAAACAGAAAATATTACAACGGATCTGTTGTAGGTTGTGTCCCTTCATTTGTCTAGATAATAGAAAGGAAGGACTGGTTGTTCGGGGTGGACATAGCCCAAACTAGGTTATCCACATATATCTATGTCTCTCTAGCTTTATGCATTTTCTGTGTTTATATTTATGGAATATTCTATGTGTTCCATTGATCTGTAATATATAATTTTTCTAACAGAGAATGCTCTAATAGATCTAGAAAAACAACTTGATGAAGGTTCTTTCCTGCAGGTACTGAGGGAATCAAGTAGGCTAGAAAAATCAAACATACTAGGGGAATCAAGTAAGCCAGAAAAATAAGACAGATCAGAGACAACCATGAGGAGCCCTCTAGTTATACAGACTCCTCTAAATGAGGAGAAAGGTCTTAAGAGAAATAGGGAAGGGACCACCACTTTAGCAAGGGCAACTTCACAAACTTTTGCAGAAACAAGCCAAACCAAAAGACGGAGAGTGAATCTTGTCTTTGAAAAAGAATACACAGAGGAGGCAGAAGAGTTCACTAGTACAGAAGGAAATAGGAGCAGGCCTGCTACTCCATCTAGAGGCATGCCAAAGCGTTCCACATCACAAACTCAGGTGTTGGAAAGGCAACAGAGTATTGAGGTATCTTCCTTCAGAATACCTGCAGGTAAGGACCAAGACATTAAGGAAAAATATAAAGAAATCAAGGCTAGGAATGAAAGGCTTAAGGCCCAAACATATACACAGTATCTGAATATGACCCCTACCAATCAAATAAGGCTAATGTCAGCCTCTGATGTTAAAGAGGGAAAAATACAAATGACTTTCATCAAGCCAACCACTCAGCAGCCAAGAACAATGTCAGATTTTAAGAAAGTGGACGTTGAAGTACTGGCAAGGGATATTCATCCCACTTACTAGATTGAACTGCACAAGCAAACTGGTGAGATGATATATTCCACATTAACGAGGAAGGCCATTACTATCCACCAATTGCAAAACTCCCTAAACAATATATAACCCCAATTTCAGTTGGAGAAGGCCTCCTCATAGGCTAAAGATAATAGAATCAAGTCCTTAGAGGACTTAGTGATTGAGTTGGGACACGACCCCAAAGATGCAAAAGTTGCAGAACAATTGATTAAGAAGAAAAATAATGACATTGCTGCACTCAAGAAGCAGCTAAAGATACCCCAGCTGCATCACCCATAAACACAGGAAGACATAGAAGCACAACAAGGACATGAAGAGCTCATGGACTTGGTCCTGAAGCTAAATGATCAACTCAAGGAGACAGAGAAGGAGTTCGACACTTTATTTTAGTCGAAGAAAATTGACTCAGCCAAAACTTCTAGAACTATCATCCCCATAGTATCTAAAATAGTTCCTTCCACACTAGCAACATCAGTGACACCACAGCTCCACCTGCCACAACATTGCTAATAATTGCAGAATCTACTACAGTAACAGGTACATCAACAGATAAAGCAACAGAATTTGTGAAAGCTATAGAAGATATGTCTATCCAAGATACAAAGCTAAAGAGGTTAAAGGAAAAAGTGGCAACTTTGGAAACTAACTACAAACTTTCCCAAATCCAATAGAAAGAAGAAACACAAAAGGCCCAGAGAAAGGGTGAAAGAATTAAAATCCTAGAGAAGGATTTAACATTAGAGAAACCTCTAGGAAAAACCAAAGAAATTATTTGGGCCAATATCATTGACTCTGCCAATGATATTTGGCCATCAATTCAAGTTATATTTGAGTAGACAAAATTAGTGAAGATAGCCACTGAAGCTATCCAAAAAGTGAAGGAAGAATTGGGAGATAAACCATAGGATGTAAGCCGACTAATCCACTTCCTAAACAGCAAGAACAAATATGAGCTCCAAGAGCTTAACATAGAAGATATAACTAAATCCATTCTAGAGATTAGAAAGGTTCTTTCCAAAAGAAACCTCATGCATAACTTAGAAGAGAAGTGCCATAACATGTAGGTAGCCATTGATAGGTTCATGGCTAAGTTTCAGATTTTAAGGGACAAAGGTCTTCCTAGTTCTATGGTCATCAATGCCAAACTCATGACCCAATTAGACTATAGTGATACACTCAGGAAATCGGCCAAGGAACAAGCCAGCTCTTTGGCTATTAAAGCTTTGCCAACAAGAAAAGAATTATATGATACTTTTGAGAACTTGTTTTTCATAGAGCATGAGGTGGAATCTTTCTTTCTCACCAAACCAAATTTTGCAAAATACACAGAGGCAGATGAAATCTACTGAAGGATGGTTAAAACAATGTTACCTGATGCAGAATGGTGGGAAAAAATGACAAATTCACTATGATAAATTTATATCAGACAGTTACTGCATAGTAAATCTAAAGACAGCCACTGAAACAGGTAAAAGTAGAGCAGCAAGGCCAAAGAGTAGCAGGGTCAAAGAGTATCAGTTGAAAGATAAAAATAAAAAATATTCGAGCATAGAAATGCCACAAATATCAACCAACTTAAAGGGCTCCAACTCATCATAAACAGTCAGCAACACCATAATAAAAGGGATAGCATGAATCAGTTTAACATTTGTCTCTATCTTCATGCAAGAAGATAATCTTCTTCCCTAGATTAAGTCTCAAGTTGTTTTGAGATATTTTGTAAATATTTTTGTATAAATACTTTACATTTTGAAGTATGTAGTGTGGATTCCAAGACATTTCTATAGAATTTCTCTCAAATCAAAATTCTATTATAACAATGACTAGATTGGCTTGCTGGATCAAGGAATAGAGATCAGATATTTTACAGGATTCTTGTGTAAAGTGAAATACAAATAAGTATTCTCTCATGTTCAATGTTGTTTTTCCATATTTTTTTTCCATAATCTTATTTGTATCTCTAAAATCTAAATGTATATCATGGATTGACATTTCAGAAATTGCTTAAATGCACTTTATCTTGAGCGTTTTACATTCTGAATGTTTTCTCCTAAACTGTCTTAGCTAGGGAATTCTTAACTGCTCCTTAGCTTCCTTAGTTTCTCCTCTATTCTATACCAATGGATTCTTAATTTCCCTTTGCTCATGATCATCCACTATTCTTCATTCCAATCCCGGTCCAAGCATTCTTAAGCGCCATTTCACCCTAGTTAGAATTACTTCACCGATTAGGCCTAAAGATTTGCATTTTTCCTTGCTAGCCTCTCCTGTGAACATTCCCTTTAATGATCTAGTCCATTTATGTTATCCATTCGTTAAATCCATAGCCCAATGGCTTGAAGACCTAGCTCTATCCATATGCTCCAAGAATTCCACCACCCAACCTTAAAATGAAAACCAAAACCCCATGAACACTAAGAACTAGCCTAAAATCCCATAAAACAAAGCTAAATTATAAAGACAGAACCCTCTCTAGACTTAGGTTGGCTATAGCCTAAGCCTAAAAGATTAGTTTGTGGTTACCTTGGTTGCTTCCTTCTTTTGATAATTTCTAAGGAAAATACTAAGTGTTAACATAATAGCGACCATACTGGGGAATCAAATCCTCAGTCTTAATAAAGCTTTGAGAAAATTTCAAATATTTGTTTCAAGCCTCTTGAAGGGTTTATTAGAAGTTATTTACAATATTTCACAAAAAGAAAGTAATCAAAAAATATTGAAATTATAACTTCAAGGAGAATTCACTCTACTAGGGCTAATCCAAATCCAAACCCTACCCCAGTACTGGATAATCCCAACCTGACTTTAAGATGATACGAAAGACAAGAAAGTTTAGTCAGTCCAACACCTTCAATCAAAGGAGATTCATGCCCTGATGAGTAGTTATTTTTAGAAGACCTCTGCTTTGATGAGTCATTTGATCTTTCCCTATTTAGAACCAGGTCTGAAAGTGCACTTGATGACATAGTTCTAGATCTGGTGTTTATTGCAGATCTCGAATTCTAAAAGCGAAACTAGTTAATTGATGAGTGGATTCTAAAATCCCCTCAATCATCCCTTACTACTACTAAGATCCCTGAGCTTTCTATACCAGCATCCACTACCCTTAGTTCACCATTATTCCCTTCCACCTCTGAAGATAATTCCTCACCTCCATTTATACCTTCATTTCCCTACCAACCTAATTACCCATCAATCACCTACTACTCCTAGTTCTCCATAAACTCCTGTATCATCTCCTAGTACCCCAACCCCACTGCTTAGCCCTTCCCAACTTAGACCCATGGCAAATAAATATGCTCCTCTTGTGTTACTTGCCCCATTTGATGCCATGCCACAAGACTATCAAAACAAAATTTTCCAAATTGATGGCATAGGACCTTATACAACACAACATCATGTAAACACAATGACAGACTACTTTGAATTGCACAAAATTGATATTGGAGATGTTCAAATGAAACTTTTTTCTTAGACTCTAGCTACTCATATTAGGAAATGGTTTAGAACTTTACCTGCTAATAGCATAGATAGTCTAGATATATTTTATCAGCAATTTTTAAATAGATGGGAAAATAAAAAGAACCATTTGTAGATCCTTTTAGAATACGAAGACATTAAAAGAGGACCAAATGAAACAATCAAGATTACTGTACCAGATTTAACAATATATACAGTTGAATACCAGTCAATCTTAGGCTCCTACCTGACTTAGCACTAATAAAATTTCTTGATGGGTTTCATACTGATATGGCATTCCAACTCAGAGAGAGAAATCCCCGAACCTTAGAAGACATGTAGAGTGTAGCAGTTAGTGTAGAAGCCAAATTGCTAACAAAAAGAGCTAGGGTTAGAAATTAAAGGAGACGATCTGCCAAATATGAAGCCTCACCCTCTGACCTTAAAATAGACGTCCTAACCAGGGGTATGGAAAAATTGATGGATAGGATAGAGAACATTGAGAGAAAGCCTCAAAGTGATAATCAACAGGAACCTCTAGTGAGAAACCCAAACTTTAGAAAGAATCAGAATCAAAATACTGGAAAGAATGGACCTGACTAGAATATTAGGCCTCCCTTTCAAGAAAACTATGCTAAAACATCCCATTCAGATGACCCTGAACAAGACTCACACATTAACGTAATGGGATTAATGACAAGGAAATTGTCTTCTTGACCCAAGATGAGCAAGAACTGCATATGCTGCAACAATTGTAGACCCAATGCAGAGAATCATTTGATTATAAATAAGGATATGATTCTGCCATCTTTGAATTACACAAACAAGACAACTTGAGGAGTAAAAAGAATACTGATACTTCTGACCAGAACAAGAAAATAGTGCCAAATCAACCCAAGAAAATCAAAATAGCTCCAGTTACTAAAACTCTCCAAATCCTCCCTCGACCAAATCAAAACCCTCCTAGCCCCACCATTGTAGATATAAGCCATTACCAACCCCCTAATGATCAACCATCGACCTCAATCCTCTCCAAGGAGATAGTGGAAAAATCTTCAAGCACCATATTAGAAAATCCATGAAAAAAGACCTTAAATACAGAAAAATACAAGCAACCAACTCCAACTCCTACTATGAAAATTCCAAGCACTCAAATAGAAAAATCCCCTTTTCCTTTCAATTTGTGAGTAGAGGTAGCCAAACTGAAAATTTTAGTTCCCTTAACAGAGCCGATTAAAAGTGAAACCTATAAGTCTCAAATAAACCAAACCTTAAACATTGTTGGGAATGAAGATTCTGTCAACTTGTGTGATGATCAGCCTGAGCTTATATTTGGTCTTGATGTTTATGGAAAACCACTAGAAGGAGGGATACCACCCTTTTATATTAGCCTTAGCATTCATGATAAAATATTACACAATGCAATGTTAGATTCTGGGGCCTCACACAATATAATGCCCAAATCAGTTATGGAAAAATTAAACATAGACATAACAAGACCTTACAAGGACTTATTTTCATTTGACTCAAGTCAAGTAAAGTTTCTAGGGTTAATTAAAGACCTATGTGTTACCTTAGTACAATATCCTACTAAGAGCATTCTCATGGATATAGTAGTTGTTGATATCCCACCTAAATATGGCATGCTATTGTATAGATCATGTGGAGCTAAACTCCAGGGATCTTTACAACTTGACATGTCAAATGCCACAATCTCTGTCTTTGGACAACCTAAAAATTGTACAGAGAGACCCTAATGAAATATGTAGTGACTAGTCAAGACAGGCCTCAAAACTTTCCTATCTACTCCATGCATTCTAACATTGATTCTTTTATTTTGTATAATGTTGAACAAACACAGCAAACTACTTCAAATAGCATTGTTTTAAAGGCAAAATAAATTGTAGTTACAACTAAAAATGAAATAGTCCAAACTCAAGATCTTTCTAACAAAAAGAATGATCAAAACACCTCAAAAAATGAAAATTTTGTTCCCCCAGACAGTGAGAATTATGAACATGAGATAGTATGGCACCTTTAATTTAATGGATGAGTGAATAAGTTACAAGCAGGGGTAAGACTGTGGATATACAATCTGGAGAATGATCACTTATAAGGCCATGCTTACAGACTGAATTTTAAATGCACTAACAACATGGCTGAGTATGAAGCCCTCATTTTCAGTCTCAAGCTGGTTAGGAATTTAGGAGCCAAAAGAGTTTTTGTCTTGGGAGACTCTGAGTTAGTTATAAAACAAATTAATTTTGTATATATGACCAGATATCCTAGGTTAAGTTTTTATAGAGGGACAATTGTAGAAATAATTAGCACTTGTAAGTTACCTTTTCAACCAAACCATCAGTACATTCCTGAGGTTAGGCACAGACCTTCTATCCCAGATAACTTGAAAAACTAGCAAGTATTTACTAATGACCAATAGATAAATAATTTTTTAACCTTAGAAGAAGAATTTGTAAATAGTAATATAGGTACTAACATAACATTAGATCCTGATTTTAAAAATGAAATAGAAATTAACGAGATAGAAGATGAAAGGATACAAAATTTCACCCCACTAAATTTGCAAAATTAGATTTAGAAAACCTAAAGCAAGTTGAGGTTGATGAAACAATTGACGAGGACTCTGAAGTCATTAATCTCAAAGAGAACTTTTTACCCAAAGGATTAGCCCCTTTGGAAGACTTGTTTGACTCAAATGATGTCCCTAGACGACCAAATATGGAACCCTTACAATTTGATATTGAGGAATGTAATATACGCACTAAGGAAAATCCAAAATTAATCAAACTCTCGAAGTCATTACCTCCTATCGAAAAAGTGAAATACCTTGAATTATTAAAGGAATTCGAAGATGTCATTGCTTGGAGTTATGAGGACCTCAAGTCCTATGACACCAACATCATACAACACACCATCCCCGTAAAAGAAAACCAGAAACCTTTCAAACAAAAGCTTAGGAGGATTAATCCCATCCTATGGCCTTCTATTGAAAAGGAAATCTGAAGGATGTATGAGGCGAAGATAATAGCACTGATCAGATTCTCTTATTGGGTTCCAAATTTAGTGCCAACAAGGAAGAGAACTGGTGAGGTCAGACTTTGTGTTGATCTCAGAAATATTAATAAAGTTTCACTCAAAGACAATTACTCTCTCCCTAAAATGGATCATATCTTACAAAGGGTAGTTGGGTCAACTAGAATCTCATTATTGGATCAGTTTTTTGGTTACAATCAAATTTTAGTTCACCCAAATGACCATGCCAAAACTACATTTACTACTCCTTGGGGAGCATTCATTATGTGAAGATTCATTTTGGATTGATGAATGCAGGGCCACTTTCCAAAGAGCCATGGATATAGCTTTTGCCAAGGAAATTCATGACTTCCTAGTAATATATTTAGATGACATCATTGTATTCTCAAAATCTAATAATCAACATTTAGATCATCTAAGGTAGGTTTTCATCAAATGTAGGAAGTATGGAATCTCTTTAAATCCCAAGAAATATTTAGTTGGGTTAGAAGATAGAAAGTGATTAGGCCATATAATCTCAAAAGATGGTATCCGCATAAATCTTGCAAGAATAGAAGCAATCTTATAGATACAACATCCTAGGAGCATTAGGGAATTACAAGCCTTTTTAGGGAAAATTAACTTTCTTAGGAAATTTATTTCTAACTTAACATAATTAATTAGATCATTGAATAATATGTTGAAAAAGGATTGGACCATAAAATGGGCTGTTGAGGCTAAGAAATCCTTTGAATACATTAAGCTAGCCTTAAATAAAACACCAGTTTTAATCAGTCCAAAATTTGACAGAGATTTCATTTTAATTTCCTTCCTTCAAAACATACAATTGATGCAGTTTTACTACAGAAAACGGATCAGGGTTATGAACAACTGATTGCAGTCTGGGTACAGCCAGGAGCGTTAATCTCCCAAATTGTGAGATTATATCTTTTACTTCCATTTGCAGGTGTAAATGTTGGTTCAATGGGCTCTCTATCATCCACCGATAACCTTTAGAGCTTCTCTAAGTTAGTATCCCTCCGAAAATCATAGAGTTCTGCTAAAATACCACCATACCAGACCTGATAGTAATACAAACCTTAGTTTAATAAAATTTGAAATCTACCTTCTAAAATCTCATCGACGCTTCTCCACCATTGATCTATTCAAGATCCAACAATCACAAAACTCCCCAACTTTGAGCCTCCTCCACCTGTGTCAACCATTGATCTCACTCCACCAGATCTAACGACTCACATGCATATCGGCCAGCTAACCTATGCACTTTAAACCTGCCTGATAAGTGGTTTCTCTCTCTCTCTCCTCTATGCTACGTGTCACGGTGTGTATGGAATCAGAACCAATTGGAAAATATCATTTACAGTCTTTTTTCCACCCAAAATCCACTTATGGTTTCTCCAACCTACTTCGGTTTGTTAACTGTCGGTTAACTTCCAAGCTCAAACATCACTAATCTATCTCAGCTAAGATCCAATGGTCCAAAATCAATCTTCATGCCACTGCATCCTTGATCTTCCTTCGCTGATCTCGAATATCCCCTCTACGAGCCAAAAGATGAAAATTAAGCTCAGAGCTTCGAGACCAAGGACCACTAGGATTCTCACAGGGTTTGCACAACAGTGAGGGAATTCTGAATTTCATGAGAAACACAGTTAAAAAACATAGAATTTGACACAGTCAACACAATTTCATTCATTCTCATAGAACACCGAATAAACATCAAATTTCACAATAAACACAGAGGTTTTGAAGGAGATTATGCTTTGGGATTTAACAGGGAATTTCTCATTCACATACACATAGATTAAATTTCCCCAATTTATAGGATTCACTCCATGAAAGCCAAATTTCTTCAACAATCAAAATCCCTTTACAATAGTGTAAAAATTACATAACTATTGGTTCATCTTAACAACCAAATTTTAATTCAAAGGCTAAAATTCATTAACCCTATTTGTCCTATGAGAAATTCTCCTTAAGAATATCCACTACATATAACTAACTAAAACGTATTACATCGTGATCAAATCCTATATTCTAGCTCTTTGCTTAACTAGAAAAACATGAAAATTGATGGCTAAAGGATACCACTCCTTTGCTTGTAACATTTTTTTGTATTTTTGGAATAATTCTTTAAATTTGTCTTGAAGCCTTATGCTCCTACATCAGACTCCTGAGGACCAAATTCTTCATGGACTCCTGTCCATGAGCTCTTCTACAAAACTGCCCAATTTTTGTAGCCTGTTTTATGTTACCCAAGTAGCTTCAGCAATTGGTTGATCCTTCCATTTGACCAAATACTGAAAGTACTCCTATCCTTTGGTTTTCTTGATCACTTTCTTATCTAAAATCCCTTCTGGCTATAATTCCTTAACTGTAGGTAACTATTTTACCCAGTCAATTTCCTGCGTCTCTTGGTTTTCTTCTGTGTCTTTTTCAGTTTCACCTTCATACTTGTACAAATCAACAACATTTAAAATTAGAGATATTCCAACATCAGGGGGTAATTCAATTTCGTATGCATTTGCAGAAAATTTCCTTAATACTCTGCATGGTCCAATTTTCTTGAACTTCAATTTGTTATACTCCCTCTTTGGAAATATTTCCTTCCTTGGGTGTGCTAAAACCAAATCTCCAACTTCAAAGTTCACTTCTCTTCTTCTCATGTCTACTATGTTTTTGTACTTGATGTTGCTATCCTGTAGCTGTTGTTTCACCTATTCATGTATTGCTTGCATTTTTGAAGCAAAATCTTCTCCCTCTGCACTTCTCATCTCATCTTTTCCCAAGATTCTTAACTCAGACACTCCTCTTGGATGCATTCCATAAACTATATGGAACGGACTCTGTCTTGTACTCCTATTAGGTGAGTCATTATATGCATATTTAGCCTATGTTAATACTTGACCCCACTACTTTGGATTTTTTGCAGTAAGACTCCTTAAAAGATTACCCAAACTCCTGTCCACAACTTCACTCTGTCCATTAGTCTGTGGATGATAGGAAGAATTGAAACTCAGTTTAGTTCCCAACTTTTTCCATTGTGTCCTCCAACAATGTCCAACAAATTTGGAATCCCTCTCTAAGATAATACTCTTAGGCAACCCATGCAATCTTACAGTCTCCTTGAAAAACAAAATAGAAATGTGAGTAGCATCACTAGTTTTATAGCATGGAATAAAATGTGCCATTTTTGAAAATCTGTCCACTACAACAAAAATTGAATCATTTCCTCTTTGAGCCTTTGGGAAGCCCAAAACAAAATCCATACTTACCATATCCCAATGCTTATCTGGAATTGGTAATGGAATATACAAACATGAGTTTTTCCTTCCTCCCTTTGCATATTGACAAACTTTACAAGTTTTGACATACCTTTCCACTTCAGATCTCATTTTTGGCTAGAAATAAAATCTGTTCAACTGCTCATAAGTTTTATCTATACCAAAATGTCCTGCAAGTCCACCACTATGTTTCTCTTTTATTAAGTTCTCCCTCATAGAACAATTTGGTCTGCACAGCTATTTTCTCTTAAACAATAATCCATATTGTAAGAAATAATCCAACCATTTATTCCTATCCATCAAAACAGGATTCTTACAAGCTTCAAATGCCCCTTTAAAATCTGAATCTGTCTCATACAATTCTTTAAGAAAATCAAAACCCAACACTTGAATTTGACTCTCTTGAAAGAATGTATTTCTCCTACTTAAAGCATCTACAACTTCATTTTATTGGCCATTTATGTGCTTCAAGACAAAATGGAAACCCTGAAAATGCTCTACCCATTTGGCATGTTTCTGGTTAAGCTTTGGCTATTGCATAATATACTGCAATGCATGGTTATCTGAATAAAGTATGAACTCTTTTGATATTAGATAATGTCTCCACTTCTTCAATGATTGAAAAACTGCATAAAACTCTATCATAAGAAGAATACTTCTTCTTTTAATCATTCAGCTTTTCACTAAAATAAGATATACGTCTGTCTTCTTGACTTAAAACACCTCCAATAGCTTCTCCACTAGCATCACATTTCAGTTGGAAAGGTTTACTAAAATTAGGTAGAACCAAAATAGGTTTTTCAATGATCTTCTTCTTCAATAGTTGAAAATTCTTTTATGCTTCAACAGTCCATTTAAATGGTTGTTTAGCCTTCTTTATATTCTCAAAAATAAGAGTGTTGATCTTACTAAAATTGTTTATGAATTTCCTATAAAAACTAGCAAGACCATGAAAACATCTTACCTCAAAGATACTTTTAGGTGAAGGCCACTCCATGATTGCCTTGATCTTCTCTAGATCCATATTCAATCCTTCAGTGGAAATAACAAAATCCAAATACACTAATTCCACTTTCATGAATGAACATTTCTTCAAATTCAGCAATAATTTCTCTTGTTGTAACCTTTGTAAGACATAATTCAGATGTCTCATGCGCTCCTCCTTAGACCTGCTATAAATTAATATATCCTCCAGATATACTATCACAAATTTACCAATAAACTCTTTAAGAACTTCATTCATGAGTCTCATAAACATACTTGGTGCATTTGACAACCCAAAAGCCATTACTCTCCTTTCATACAATCCTTCATTTGTCTTAAAAGATGTTTTCCACTCATCCCCTTTTCTTATCCTTATCTGATGATACCCAATCTTAAGATCTAGTTTTGTAAAATAATTTGCTCCACCATCAAATATTCAATTATAGGTAAAGGAAATCTATACCTGATTATGATTTTGTTGATGGCTCTTGAATCAGTACACATTCTCTAGCCTCCATCTTTCTTTGGACACAACGCCGTTGGTACTGCACAAGGAATCAAACTTTCTCTGATCAGTCTTTTTTCAAGTAGTTCTTGAACCTACTTTCTAACCTCTTCATTTTTTGTGGGAGTCATTCTGTAAGCTACTTTGTTTGGTATATTTTCTCCAGGAATCAAATCTATATGATGTCTAATTCTTGTAATGGGTGGTAACTCATTAGGCAAATCATCAACAATGATATCACAATAGTTGTCCAACATTTCTTGAGTTTCAATGGGTAAATCAGAAACTTAGTAGAAGTCATTATTACCTTGGGCTTGCAAATTACAAAAAAATTTACTTCATTCTCTTCGGTCTATTATAAGTATTCCTTTCCTCCTAGTAATAGAGTTTTTGGATCATTCTTCTTTCTTGATGCATCCTCTTCTCCCATGTGTAGCAATGTATGATTGGTACCATCTTTAACAAACTTGTAGGTGTTTCTTTTCCCATCATGCATAGCTCCTCTATCATATTTCCAAGGTCTTCTAAGCAATATGTGACACACATCCATGGGCATCACATCACATATAATTTTATCCTTATATTTGTCCAACTCCAACTCCACTTCGCACTGTTCATTCACTAACAGCTGATGTCCCTTTTGTAACCGTGACACCTTGTAAGGTGTTGGATGTCTCATTGTCTTCAGCTTCAATTTCTCCACCACTTCTATAGAGACCAACTTATCAGTGCTGCCACTATCAATTATCATCTAACAGCATTTCCCTTGAACCTTACACATTGTTTTGAACAAATTCTTTCTTTGTGATGGTTCAACTATCTCCTTTGATGACTTGAGCAAAAATTTATTGACTACCAGAGATTCTCCTCTCTCTGGTACATCTTCTTCTTCTGTCACTATTGTTGCTTATTCCTCATCTTGAGCAACAATTTCATTCCTCTTATTTGTTCCTACATTCTCTGGGCACTCAAAAGCTCTGTGTCCTAGTTTGTTACACTTGTAACATCTTAATTCTCTTCCTCTGCCTCTGCCTCCTCTTCCTCTAGGAAAACTCCCTCTACCACCTGCATCACCTCCTGTGGTTGCATGTTGGTTTGAGCTGCTGCTAGCTCCATCTCTAGGTGCTATAGATCTTCCTCTACCACCTTGACTTCCTTTTGCTTGGGAAGTACCCTTTCCTCTAGCAGACTACTTCGTCATGAGTTTTTCTTCAGCCTTCAGTACCACCTGATAAGCTTCTTCTACTGTTTTAGGAGACATTATTCTTATCTCATCTTCAATGTCCATCCTAAGACCATTCACATATCTAGCCACCTTATCGTCTGTATCTTGAGTTTGTCCAGCTCTTATACTTACCTTATAGAATTCATCCATATATTCTCTCATTGTCATAAACCTTTGTCTAAGATTTTGCATCTATCTGAACAAGGTTTGCTGATAATTACTTGGTAGAAACTTACCTCTTAGATTTGCTACCATCCTATTCCAATTTCTAATTTGTTGCTTACCAAGACTCTTTCTTTCTGCCTGCACTCCATCCCGCCAAAGTGCTGCATGTCTTTTTAGCTTGGTGATAGAAAACTTTACTTTCTTCTCATTTTTTTTCTTCATAATCAAAGAATTTCTCCATGCCATTAGTCCAGTCTATCAATTATTCTGGATTCAATCCTCCTGAATATATTGAAACCTCAGTTTTTGGCCTAGCTGTGGATCTCAACACTGATTGGAAGAATCTCATCTCATGAGTAACTGCTATAGTTTCCTCCTGTTCTTCAGTTTCAATCTCAGGCTCACTAACATCTCCATCATCTATATTTCTGCATGTTTTTAATGCTTCTAATCTAGCCTACATTTGTTCCATAGCTTCCATCACCTTAGCATTTACAACTCGTCATCCTCTTCTACCATGTCCTTGTCCTCTTCCAACTCTAAAAGCCATATTGAATTTCCTTCTCTTGCTTCTGAGATTCGATTAAATGTCAACAAGTTTCTCTGATACCACTAATGATGGTAGTCTGGGTACAGGCAAGAGTGTTAATCTTCCAAATTGTGAGATTATATCTTCGACTTCCATTTGTGGGTGTAAATGCTAGTTCAATGGGCTATCTGTCATCCACTGGTAACCTTTAGAGCTTCATTAAGTTAGCAGCAGCCCTCCAAAAATCACAAAGTTCCTCTGAACTACAACCATACCAGACCCGACGGTAATAGAAACCTTAGTTTAATAAAATTTGAAATCTGCCATCTAAAAGCTCATCGACGCTTCTCCATCATTGATCTATTTGGTTATAACACTCCCCAACTTCGAACCTACTCCACCTATGTCAACCATCGATCTCACTCCACTAGATCTAACGGGCTCACACACATATCGACCAGCTAACCTGCACACTTTAAACTCGCCCGATAAGCAGTTTCTCACTGTCTCCTCTCTGTGATGTGTCACGATGTGTATGGAATAGGAACCAATCGAAAAATACCATTTATGGCCTTTCTTCCACCCGAAATCCACTTTTGGTTTCTCCAACCCACTTTGGCTTGTTAATTGTCGGTTAACTTCTACACCCAAACATCGTTGATCTATCTCAATCGAGATCCAAAAGTCCAAAATCAATCTTCACACCACTGCGTCCTTGGTCTTCCTCCACTAATCTCGACTCTCCACTCTATTAGCAAGTATATGAAAATGAAGCTCAGATCTTTGAGACTGTTGACCACTAGGATTCTCACAAGTTTTTCACAGTGGCGAGGGACTTCACAATTTCATGAGAAACACACTTAGAAAACACAGAATTTGACATGGTCAATACAATTTCATTCAATCTCACAAAACACTGAATATACGTCGAATTTCACAATAAACATAGAGGTTTTGAAGGATATTATCCATTGGGATTTGATAGGGAATTTCTCATTCACATACACAGAGACTAAATTTCCCCAACTTAGAGGATTCGCTCTAGGAAAACCAAATTTCTTCAATAGTCAAAATCCCTTTACAATAGTGTGAAAATTACATAAGTACTGGTTTATCCTAACAACCAAATCCTAATTCAAAGGCTAAACTTTCTTAACCTTATCTGTCTTGCGAGGCATTCTCCTCAAGAATCTCCACTACAACTAACTAACTAAAACTTATTACATCATGATCAAATCCTATATTCTAGCTCTATGCTTAACTAAAAAAACATAGAAACTGATGGCTAAAGGATCCCACTCCTTTGCATTGTAATATGTTTTTGTATTTTTGGAATAATTATTCGAATTTGTCTTCAAGCCTTATGCTCCTGCATCAACAACCTATTGCCTTTTTTAGCAAAACCCTGAGGGATGCCCCCTTAAAATACAACATAATGCAAAAGAAAGCCTTTGCTTTGGTCAAAGCTATCAAAGATTTCAGAGTTTACATAATATATTCTCATATAATAGCCTATGTCTCTAATTCAGTAGTCAAGTATATCCTAACTCAGGATGGTCCAGATCGAAAGAGAGGGAAATGGATCACTACCATAACAGAATATGACCTAGAAATCAAACCAACAAAGTTAATCAAAGGCCAAGGCTTATCCAAGCTCATAGCTGAATCGAAATGTCAGGCTTTAAATATAAATTTATTGTAGAAATGGATGATGGAGAGGATATGGTGACTCCACCAATCAGCCAAGCCTTTATTGAATCACCACTGTATGTTGACATCATATATGTTTTACTAAATCTACAAGCTCCTCCTGAATTATCCAGCATCAAAGGCATGTTTTTAAAAATGAAATCCTTAAAATTTTGCATAGTAGATAATGCTTTGTTTTGGAGGAATTATGAGGGTATTCTTCTCAACTATTTATTAAAAGAATAATCTCACAAAGTGTTACAAGAACTTCATGCATGTGATTGTGGAGGAAATCTTTATTGGAAAACCACTGGTGACAAAATTATTAGAGCCGGTTTCTATTGGCCTACTTTGTTTTCTAATGTAAATAAATATGTAACCTCCTATCATAAATGTCAATTTTTTGAAGGAAAGAAAAAGCTCCTACCCCTGCCCCTAAAACCAATCTATGTTGAAGCACCTTTTCAACAATGGGGTCTTGACTTCATTGGTGAAATCCACGGACCTTCCTCTACCCAACACAAATGGATCCTCACTGCTACAGATTATTTTACCAAATGGATAGAAGCCATACCATCAAGGCAAGTCACTGGCACTGTTATAATAACCTTCCTTGAGGCCAACATCCTATCTAGATTTGGGTGCCCAACCAAAATCATCACTGATAATATAGAAACTTTCAAATATAGAAAAATGATAGACTTTTGTAATAAGTATCATATGACTTTGGGCCATTCCATAGCTTATTACTACCAAGGAAATGGACTAGCAAAATCCTCAAACAAAAGTCTGATAAATATCATCAAAAAAATTGTAATAGGATAACAAGAAAACATGGAACAAAAAACTAGTAAATGCCTTGTGGGCAGAGGAGCTAACCACAAAGAAATCAATTGGTACTTCTCCCTATCAATTAGTTTATGGAATGGAAGCTATTTTGCCATCTTCCTTGGGAACACTAGTAATGAAGCTGCTCCAAGAATTACAGGTTGAACCAAATAATATCCAAAAAAGAATCAATCAAACAATTCACTTGCAGCAAACCAAGGAAGAAGTGTACATCAGATCTCAGGTTGTGCAAGAAAGGATCAAGAATACTTTTGATAGAAGGACCAAGGCTGAATATTTTTACCTAAGAGACAAAGTTTTAAAATGGGATAGAAGGAGAGAAGATAAAGGTAAACATGGGAAATTTTATTTCCTATGGAAAGCCCCATATATCATTTATGCTTTCAGAGGTAATAATGCTTTATTCCTCAGAGAAATGGATTGCACAGAAGTAGAAGGAGAACTAGTGAACGGTCAAATGTTCAAACACTATATTGAACCTAGTTACTGATTTCACTGATCATTTGTACATACTTTACTTTCAAAAGTATAGATTTGATTAGATGGTGATTTTTGAAGTTGAAGCCTGGAGAGAAGGCCCTAAGATTTAAAAGTTTTACTATCATAAATAGTAATAATGTAGAAGCATAAAAGGGAAATTTGTAGGGTAATATCACAACAATTCATAAGGCCATTGACCTACAAAATTCTTGACATTTCACGAGTAAATTCCATCCCCAAGTGGAGCCACTGTCAGGTTCCTATACCAATATGAGTCATAATTTTTGAATGACTCATATTAAAACTTGTCATATGTACATATCTCTTCTTTTGAAAATGTTTTCCATATTCAGAAATTAAAAAATGTAAATAGGTTATGTCATAAAATAAAAATCAAAGGACAAAAAGAATAAAAAAGGCCAAAAAAGGTGAAAAATATGAATCCCAAGAAAAGGAAAAAGACCAAGAAAGTGAGCAAGCGAAAATGACACTACTATTTAATTTTTGTGCACAATAAATGATTGTGTACAGCTTGTAATCCTTGCCACAATCCATGATGGTCAAAATGTTTAAACTTGACTATTTTATGTTTTCAATCTCATGTCTATAGATAGAGAATAAAAAACTAGCCAAACAGTGTAACCTTGGCAGATAAGTAGATAGGTAGAGTAAATAAAAGCAACTCAACTTTTTAATCTGAGCCCTTAGATGTAAGAAGGTTAGATTTAGTTAGTTGACTATTGTAAAGAGAAAGAAAAATGTTTGATAAGGGTTTGCAAGCTCAAATGCACCCTAATAAAGAGAAGAAAAACTGATAGGATGAGTAGATGGGTAAGTAGAAGAAAGGCTGCAGAAGTATGATGATTGGTTAGACAAAAAGCATATTTATTATTCTCATTATAAAATTTCCAAATATGAATGAACAATCAAGCATGCAAATGATTTACAAAGTCAATTAATTAACTTCCCCCATTAATTTCACCCCTTTACTTTACTAATTTCCCATAAATAAAGTTCAAAGTACTCAAAAACCTTTAAGTCAAAGAGGCTCAGAGCATTTCTCTGACTTTTGGAGGGACTGGACCCTCGGCTCAATGACTTATGGATGTTAAGTACTAAATTCCCCTCATAAAATTTCATCACCCCTTCAGTTGATTCATTTTCCTAAATAATGTTCCTTTCCTAAGGATAAAACACTTTTACCTAGGAAAACATTTTTCTCCCCCACATAAAGCATTTTCATATCAAAAACCCACCAAAACACATTACCCTAAGTATTAATGTTAAATATGTGAAAACATCAAATTCACAAAAAGAGCATTTACTTATTGATTTTTCCCTTTCCGCTCATCTTTCCATATTAATTATTAATTTTATTATATGAATTCCCGATGGAAAACCCATTTTCCCCGTATATATATAGCTCCTACATATTAATTCACCCTACCCCTTAGCTTAAATATATACTATAACATCTAGTCACCCCAACCAAAATCTCTAATTGGTCGATTTAAGGTCAAAATAAATAAAGCACCATTTTAAATCCTTCGTTAATCACCCTGACGGGATAATCCCACCTTAATCTGACATCAACCCAATACCACTGCACCTAAGTGCCCGCCGGGCCCCCCCACTAGCCTCTATGCAGTTTCCCTACCTGATCACCATGTGATTGCTTCCCTCCACATCTGATGGCCCTTATTCATATCAGGCCAACCCAGCCGTCGAATGATACTCGCTTGATAAAGTGGTTTGGCCACTAGCCCTGGATGCTTCATGTCAGCTGATGTGTGGCATCGGGCAACCTCTCCCAAATACCACCAAGTTCTCAAAACCAATGTGATAGAATGATTTACCACCCACCTGCTACATGACAAATTGACCATTGTTCAGCCCATACCTGCCAAAACTGACTTTTCTGCATAAAGCCAAAACAACCCAAAATCATTTGTTTTCATTATAATTTCAACTGTAAACCTCTGAAATCCATGCACGCACCTGCGAATGTCGAATCCATCAACTCATGTCAAATTCCCCTCCAAAGACTCCACAGAGCACCCAGTTAGCTTTCCAGCCTACACAAAGTCCTTTCGATCATTTGCAGTTGCCAACCGCCCTGCTCAGAGCTAGCTTACCTTAGTTCCAGGTATTTAAGGTACAACTCACTAAAAAACCTTGTCAGTTTCAAAACCAGTTACTGAGTATTGTTAGTTAAGATAAAAATTAATTGAAGAAACTCAAAGAACTCAAACCTACTATGTGTTGAACCACCATTGCCATAAAAACACTACAAATTACCTCCCCCGTCCTCAAATCCACAAGAACTGAGAATGGTTGCCCTAATTGCCATGGATGTAAGACCTGTCACCACTCCCCATCTAGAACTGGACCACCTTCCCTTAGCTTATAAGGATTTCCAGATAAAGGACACCTCTTTCGTAGAATCCCCACTCAAGTTACACTGTTGAAGTAAGGATATATAATTGAACCATGCTAATGAAATAAGTCTTCGGGACTCCAATTTTCCCAAGTACCAATTCCCAGAAGTTGACATTTTCCATGAAATTCTCCACTACTGTCATGCCAATTATATTCCTAGTCAAAGAGCAATCATGTCCCCAAGCCAAACCATAATGTTCACCATCACTACTGAGTCTATAAATGAAATGCTACAACTCCAACCAAGGAAAAACCTGACTCTTCTTTCAATTGGAAGCTTATTAGACCAGTTCCCCAAACTTAACACTGCAAAATTGGTTGAGATGTTCCAAACCTTCATCAGAGAAGAAATACATATCCCAAAGGATCCTCCTCCATATGTAACTACCATTTTTTCCCCATTTGGTCAGTACATTGTATCCATGATATCTAGTGTCCTAGGTTATACCACTAGTGAATATATTGATGAAATTATCCTAGATTTCATGTCCATCTACACTCGAGGGTAGCCTCCTATTGTTATCTGTGACTATGCCAAATTTATAGCTGATATGATGCATGACCAGTTTCTCAAAATGAGAAATGAGAGAGTCTTCAAATACTCGTCTATTTTGTACCACATTTTTCTATCTTTCTAGTCAGACAAGTTTCCATTCACTCTGCAGAAGCTTGATACAAAAGGTGAGCCCAAATTAGAAATTTTCTGGACTCCATTTGCCCACAAATATCACTCCCCATATTCATATGCTGACTTTATGGACCTATTTGTGCATCCAATTGTGACAATGTTGATAGGAAGCCCTCCTCCAAGAATCAGTTCAGACATAAAAAGGGTTTTGCAATTGTAAAAATAGTCCAAGGTCAGTGATTGGTCCAAACAGCTTAATCTTGGTCTCCCTAGGTTTCAATTTCCTGTTGTAGAATATAGAGAATCATTATCTGTCCAAACAACTTAATCTGGGCAGATTCTTAGATAGGTAGAGAAGCAAGTGCTCAACAGCTTAATCTGAGCCCCTGGATGGAATAAGTGTAGATGTAGGTAGGAGGACAGTAAATAAAAGAAAAAAGTTGAAAAGTTGGGTTGCTAGTTCAAGTGCACCCAAACCAAAAGAAGAAAAAATGCTAGGTAAAGTAGGCTGGGTAAGTAGTTTTTTGGTTGTAGAAATCAAGCTATGTGATCCATTTCGTATTTTCAAGTGTCATATCTATCCAGATCACAGTTTTGAGGTACTTCTCATTTTTTATCCAATCAAACAAGGCATCTCTAACTCCCCTTTCTTCTTATTTCCCAAATCATTCACTAACATCCCCTCAAGGACCTTGGGATCTGCCCAACCAGTCTAGTTTTCACTCCACCCTGACTAAAAAACCAGGTTGACATCTCAGTTGGCTTAGTGAAAAGAAGCCACATTTCTTGTGTAAAACTAATCTTTACACAAATTCATCATTCCCCTTACATTTTCACTCCACCAAGTCATACTAAATCCTAACTTTATTACTTATCTCCCCAAGTCATTCCCCTATCCCCTGCTATATGAAAACTATATAAAACAAAACCCAAAAATATTAAATATCCCACCCCATGGCAACTATAGCCTAATAAATAGAAGTCCAGGAAATACTAGGTCTATTTGGGGCCTTGGTATTAGCCCTTCCACGTTCATTTCCCTTGGATTTGTTTAAACCTCTTGTTAAATAAATAACCATGCTAAACCCCTCCCCCGCACACCAAACCATATCACACCCCGCGCATGCATAACCTTTGGATTTCATTGATATTTGGTCAATGAATAACCATGACCCCGAGCACGCATTTAACCCGTAAAACCTAAAGTATAAAAACCACTCACCGCCGCGAATAATCAACATTTATCACGTGCGCTTTTTGTTTAAAACCAGCTCATCTTCCCTTCCCGTCCACCGTCGGATCTTCTCTCCCAGATCCGACGTCCCTCATGCATATCGGGCGCCCTTTCATGAAGGCACAATAGTGCCCGATGGTCGATGGTTTCTCCGGCATACACCGGGACACTTGTCGGCTTTTCATTGCGTCGGGCCGCCCCTGACAGATACTGCCCCCGTACCAAAAGCGGTCTGCCGCAAACTGCTTACCGCCCTCCCCTGTTGCCACTTCACCGCATGACGATGCCGCCACCTCACCTGCCACTGTGCTGCGTCACCCTACCACGTCACCCTGCCACATCACCCTGCTGATGTCATCCGCCGAAAGGAAAGTGCGCAAGTGCGAAATCGAGGCTTTGGAGGCCTGGAATCAAATTCTGAGGCAGTTTTCGATGCACGATTAGCGCCTAGCGCTAATCGCACATCGCTATGGGAAATAGGCCAAAATGGGAAATATTTTTTCTCAGTGACTGTTTTTACCACGAAAGGGCAGAAAAGGGGCGATTTAACAGTTTTTAGCCTATCAGAGGAAAGAAGAGGACCAGATTCAATTAAAGAGTATCAGTGAAGCTACAAAGAGTATCAGATCGACCATATCAGAGCCAGGAAAGCATTAAAGACCATCCAAGCAAAGTCAATGAATACCAGAACAGAGTCACAGGCCATTAAAACTGAATCATAACAGATTTAATAGGAATCACAGTCACCTAAGTGTAGCAAAACCGACTAAGAGGTGCAGATAAAATTGGAGGGTGCAGTAATTGCAGATTGGACAAGCAGAGCTGCCAGAGGACGACAAATAGCCTCATTTTTGAAACAACTGCCGCCAGCGCAACATCAGATAGATATTTTCATTACTTATAAGACAAGTTAGGTTAACTGCATTTATTTTCCTAAAAAAGATCTCCTAGCAGATCTTTGTTGTAGATATTTTGCCTATATAAATAGCCCTAAACAATGTAATAAGGGTTGGTGGGTTGTTTGGTTGATCTCTCATTTTGAGAGCTGCACCGTAAATAGTTAGAACTTCTGTAATCAAAGATTGCTAGAATGCTTGCATCTGAACTGGCTGGTTGTGCTTTTATGGCTGAAGAAATTGGTATGGAATTCTCGTGCTTGCTCATGGTTCAATAAGTTTTTCCTCCCTTCGTTTATCAGTTTATACATAGCTGTACCAAATATATATCATAATCTAAGTTGCAGGAAAAAAGAATAGACCAGAATTGGTTTCATGCCCTTTGTGCTCAATTCTTGCAACTTTCCATGTTTTCCTCTAAATCAGTGATGAATATGCATTCTTAATTGCGCATGTTTAAGCTGTTCCCTTCACATATGAATGCTGTCTGGGAATTCTTCATTGCTCCCAGATATCACTCATCCACTTTCCCTCTTTGGCTGAATGAGAGATCCTTAATTGCCTCTCATTCCCTTACCTCCATTTCACTCTTGTTCTAGCATAAAATCATTGTGCCATGTGTAGCTATCCTGCTCCATATTCCCTTCTTCTACCAAAGAAAAAACACCCTTCAGTTCACAGTCATGACTCCATGCCCAATGGTTTGAACTTCCTACACTTTGCATGTCATCTCTGTTTGATTAATATCAACCCGCCCACTAAACCAAATCAAAACCCATGTGCATCATATCTTGCCTAAAATCACCCCTTAAACCAAGTTAAAATCCTGAAGAGAGAGCCCTCTCTGACTGTTGGTAGGCTAGGACCTGGAGTCCAAAGACTGGTTTGTGGTTACCTCGGCCGTATTCCCTTGGGAGTCAAAGGGAACAACCTGAGTGATAACATAATGGCGACTCCGCGGGGGACAATCATCTGTTCATTACTGTAAACCCCCATTTTTTATTAGTGTGCCTTTCCAATAATTCCTAAACTTATTTTGAAAGATCACAAAAAATCATAAAAATCTCAAAAAAACAAAAAATACTTTGCTTCTTATTGCATATTAAGCCCTGATCTGTGTGGTGGACATAGATCAGGCCCTTCAAAGTTGATTTACCTATCCACCTGGCGACTCCACATAATCCTCATAATCAAGACTCCACTGGAGAAACGAACCCAAGAGAAATATATGAGCAGATCAGGCTGTTGACCTGGATTACTATCCAACAAGTCATGTTCTTTCTCTTCCATAAAATTTTGTTGTGTATATTATATTTTAAAAATGATTTTGAATCAGATTTTCATGATTTTCCTTTTGAAAATATTTTTGAAAGGCCTCCTTACACATTACAACAGCAGCCTTTAAAAGCTGCTGAGAATCATCATACAGCTAAGGAGGAAACAAATGTCAAAGCCAATCATGATATCCTTGTTCATATTGAGCCCATTCAGCCAATCCCTGTACATACTCTTGTGCCCCGTAAAGTTCCTTACAAGTATAAGCCTCTTGTGTTGCCTCCTGTGCTTAATCCTCTGCCCAAAAATCATCTTGATTATCTCCCAAGATTTGATGGAGAGAATGGTGTCACTACCCAAAAGCATATCCAAGCCTTTGAAGACTATCTTAATATATTTGAAGTGGAGGATGAGGATGTTAGTATCAGGCTGTTTGCCCTTTCTTTGCAAAGCGAAGTCAGGACTTGGTTTAAAGCATTGTCTGAGGCTAGCATCTCTAATCTTCAGCAGTTTTCCAAGCTCTTCCTTGATAGATGGACGATCAAACTTAATTTCCTCTTTCTCATTGAAGAATATAATCAATTAAAAAGAAATCCACAAGTGAATCTGTTCAACAATTTCATGATCGATTCAATCAAGTTTATCTCTACCTTTGAATATTAGACCTCCCCCTAATTTAGCTCTAGTGCATTATCCAAGAGCTTTTGACCCAGAAATAGAATTCCATTTAAGAGAAAGGAGCCCCCCCACTATGAAACAAATGCAGGACATGGCAGTGGACATAGAGGCAAATCTGAAAATCAGGGAGGCAAACCGCAAAGCAGAGCAAGAAGAAAGACTTCATGGTTGGTTACAAAGGTCAGAGGAAATGGTCACAATGAAAGTGGAATGTTTAGAACACCTGAACACATCTGTTTTGCAAGAGGAATGTAATGGCATTCATGAACAAACCTACCACAAAACAGATGCCATATTCGTACAGCCATACATGATGGAGCAATCTCCTGATATACTATATGAACATAACATCTTCTCTTCTTTCAATTGCTTTCCAAAATATGATGAGTATGATGATAATGATGAGCCTAATGACCAAATCAGCCTTGCAGAGGAGTCAGAACCTAGTTTGGCAGAAAGCAAAATTCAGGGTCAGCAGCCCAAAATCAATGAGCAACATGCCTATCTCAGCTATGAAGTAAAGGAGGAAAGCGCAGAAAATTTTGATTTCAGTGAAGAAAATTTACCATTTTGTTTCGAATCTTTTCAGTTTATTAAGGAAAACTATCATACAGTTAATAAGCAAATATCAGCAAGTATTGAGATTGATCACCTGGAGGAAGCCCAAACCAGTGTTCAAAATATATTGCCTCTAGCTTTGCAGCCTCAAAGAGCCATCAAATATCAGATTGAGGAAGACTTAGAAGCAGCAGCATGTGATCAAGTCATCCAGGTGGATCCCTTGCCTCTTTATGTTCAGCCATCTGAGGTTTTCAAAGAAGAAAAGGAGCAGCCTATGCAGATCAGTCAACGGCCATATGAGCCTGTTTGTAATACTTTACAAATATCAGTTCAGGTGGTATATGATGCATGTGCTGACAGGAGGTATGATGAAGTAAAGAGGTGATCCTCTCCACTAATAGGCCGTGTGCCCCAATGTCAACATGTAGATGATATCTCTATTCCAAGGCACGATAGTGATCCTAAACTTTTGTATAGTTCTTTAATTCAGTCCGGCAATAATGTATATATGCTGCAGGACCCTTTTGTACAGTTCCTTGTCTCAACAAAGAAGTTCAGTAGTTCTCTGATCTTCTCAAAGATTAACAAAGCCATATCAGATTGCAAGATCTCAGTTTTTCTCGCCAGCAAGCACAAACAGCAAAGCTCGTTCAAGTTTATAATGCTTGAATGGCTGCACTAGTTATTTCATTTCACCTAACAGCAAAGTAAGTGCTGGTTAGAGTAGGTAGGTATGATTTCAGTTTTTTGTTTGGACAGCAAGCTTGATACAGTTGAAGCTCGAAGTGAAGGCCATAAGCTCTTCAAGGTCTGCTGTCATGTTCGTAAATAAAGCAACCAGCAAAGGAAAATTTTCAGAGTATAGCAACAGGTGAAGATCAAGGCATTCTGACCTGCTGTTCTTGGCCTTTCACAAGGAAAGGCCATCCCCAAGTGGAGCCATTGTTAGCCTCCTGCTCATAGCAGGTATTCATATTTCATGATTGACATGTTTACATACTAAATATGTCATGCTCTGTAGGCTGCAATGTTCCATATTTTGATACTCAGGCCAAAGAAGTGTCTATGAGAGTCTGCCAGCCTAAGTGCCTCTGTTGTATTCCAATTTTGAGAAGTCATTCCATTTTTGAAGAAATTTTCAGTTAAAGGGAGGTCCAAACAGCTTAATCTTGGTCTCCCTAGGTTTCAATTTCCTATTGTAGAATATAGAGAATCATTATCTGTCTAAACAGCTTAATCTGGGCAGATTCTTAGATAGGTAGAGAAGCAAGGGTGCTCAATAGCTTAATTTGAGCCCCTGGATGGAATAAGTGTAGATGTAGGTAGGAGGACAGTAAATAAAAGAAAAAAGTTGAAAACTTGGGTTGCTAGTTCAAGTGCACCCAAACCAAAAGAAGAAAAAATGCTAGGTAAAGTAGGCTGGGTAAGTAGTTTTGTGGTTGCAGAAATCAAGCTATGTGATCCATTTCGTATTTTCAAGTGTCATATCTACCCAGATCACAGTTGTGAGGTACTTCTCATTTTTTATCAAATCAGACAAGGCATCTCTAACTCCCCTTTCTTCTTATTTCCCAAATCATTCACTAACATCCCCTCAAGGACCTTGGGATCTGCCCAACCAGTCCAGTTTTCGCTCCACCCTGACTAAAAACCCAGGTTGACATCTAAGTTGGCTTAGTGAAAAGAAGCTACATTTCTTGTGTAAAACTAATCTTTACACAAATTCATCATTCCCCTTACATTTTCACTCCACCAAGTCATACTAACTCCTAACTTTATTACTTAGCTCCCCAAGTCATTCCCCTATCCCCTACTATATGAAAACTATATAAAAATAAAACCAAAAATATTAAATATCCCACCCCATGGCAACTATAGCCTAATAAATAGAAGTCCGGGAAATACTAGGTCTATTTGGGGCCTTGGTATTAGCCCTTCCACGTTTGTTTCCCTTGGGATTTGTTTAAACCTATGGTTAAATAAATAACCATGCTAAACCCCTCCCCCGCACACCAAACTATACTACACCCCGCGCATGCATAACATTTGGATTTCATTGATATTTGGTCAATGAATAACCATGACCCCGAGCGCCCATTTAACCAGTAAAACCTAAATTCTAAAACCCACCCACCATCGCGAATAATCAACATTTATCGCGTGCGCTTTTTGTTTAAAACCCGCTCATCTTCCCCTCCCATCCACCGTCGGATCGTCTCTGCCAGATCCGACGGCCCTCTTGCATATCGGGTGCCCTTTCATGATGGCACAATAGTGCCCAATGGTCGACGGTTTCACCATCGTACACCAGGACACTTGTCGGCTTTTCATTGCGTCGGGCCGCCCCTGACAGATACCGCCCCCATACCAAAAGTGGTCTGACGCAAACCGCTTACCGCCCTCTCATGTTGCCACTTCACCGCATGACGATGCCGCCACCTCACCTGCCACTGTGCTACGTCACCCTGCCATGTCACCCTGCTGATGTCATCATCCGTACTGGGTCCCACTGCTGACATCAAGCTGACGTCACCCGCCGTACCGCTAACGTCATCCGCCGAAAGGAAAGCGCACAAGTGTGAAATCGAGGCTTCAGAGGCCCGGAATCAAATTCTGAGGTAGTTTTTGATGCGCTTAGCACTAATCACGCATCGCTACAGGAAATAGGCCAAAATGGGGAATCTTTTTTCTCAATGATTGTTTTTACCACGAAAGGGTAGAAAAGGGGCGATTTAATAGTTTTTAGCCTATCAGAGGAAAGAAGAGGCTCAGATTCAATTAAAGAGTATCAGTGAAGCTACAAAGAGTATCAGATCGACCATATCAGAGTCGGGAAAGCATTAAAGACCATCCAAGCAAGGTCAATGAATACCAGAACAGAGTCACAGGCCATTAAAACTGAATCATAATAGATTTAATAGGAATCACAGTCACCTAAGAGCAGCAGAATCGACTAAGAGGTGCAGATAAGAAGTGGAGGGTGCAGTAATTGCAGATTGGACAAGCAGAGCTGCCAAAGGACGACAGATAGCCTCATTTTTGAAACAGCTGCCCCCAGCACAGCATCAGATAGATATTTTCATTATTTATAAGACAAGTTAGGTTAACTGCATTTATTTTCCTAAAAAAGATCTTCTAGGAGATCTTTGTTGTAGATATTTTGCCTATAAATACATCCCTGAACAATGTAATAAGGGTTGGTGGGTTGTTTGGTTGATCTCTCATTTTGAGAGCTGCACTATAAATATTTAGAACTTCTGTAATCAAAGATTGCTGGAATGCTTGCATCTGAACTGGTTGGTTGTGCTTTTATGGCTAAAGAAATTGGTATGGAATTCTCGTGCTTGCTCATGGTTCAATAAGTTTTTCCTCCCTTCGTTTATCAGTTTATACATAGTTGTACCAAATATATATCATAATCTAAGTTGCAGGAAAAAAGAATACACCAGAATTGGTTTTCATGCCCTCTGTACTCAATTCTTGCAACTTTCCATGTTTTCCTTTGAATCAGTGATGAATATGCATTCTTAATTGCGCATGTTTAAGTTGTTCCCTTCACATATGAATGTTGTCTGGGAATTCTTCGTTGCTCCCAGATATCTCTCATCCACTTTCCCTCCTTGGCTGAATGAGAGATCCTTAATTGCCTCTCATTCCCTAACCTCCATTTCACTCTTGTTCCAGCATAAAATCATTGTGCCATGTGTAGCTATCCTGCTCCATATTCCCTTCTTCTACCAAAGAAAAAACACCCTTCAGTTCACAGTCATGACTCCATGCCCAATGGTTTGAACTTCCTACACTTTGCATGTCATCTCTGTTTGATTAATATCAACCCTCCCACTAAACCAAATCAAAACCCATGTGCATCATATCTCGCCTAAACTCACCCCTTAAACCAAGTTAAAATCCTGAAGAGAGAGCCCTCTCTGACTGTTGGTAGGCTAGGACCTGCAGTCCAAAGACTGGTTTGTGGTTACCTCGGTCGTATTCCCTTGGGAGTCAAAGGGAACAACCTGAGTGATAACAGGACCAACTAGGCCCCTTGATATGTAACTCTAGGGAAACTGACTGAGAAGCATATTTAATATTGCAGAGCATGAAATTCCAAAGAAGTTTTGTTTGGAGATATGGCCCTTTGGAATTCATTACCAAGAAGAGACAAAAGGTCAAGCTAGGGCCTTTCATCCACCATCCCATATCAGAGATTGAAGCTTATGCCAACCAATCAGAATGAGTGGAAGGGACATTAGCTTATCAGGACAACACCAGGGTATATATAGAGAATGCTCTAATAGATATGGAAAAACAACTTGATGAAGGTTATTTCTCTTAGGTACTAGGGGAATCAAGTAGGCCAGACAAATCAGACATACCAAGGGAATCAAGCAGGCTAGACAAATCAGATAGACCAAAGACAACCATGAGTACCCGTCCAGTTATACAAACTCCTCTAAATGAGAATAAAGGCCTTAAGAGAAATAGGGAAGGGGCCACCACATCAGCAAGGGAAACTTCACAAACTTATGCAGAAACAAGCCAAACCAAAAGATAGAGAGTGAATCCTGTCTTTGAACAAGAATACACAGAGGAGACAGTAGAGGTCAATAGTACAGAAGGAAATAGGAGCATTCCTGCCACTCCATCTGGAGGCATGCTAGAGCCTTCCACACCACAAACTCAAATGTTGGAAAGGCAGCTGAGTATTGAGGTATCTTCCTTCATAATACCTATATATAAGGACCAAGACATTAAGGAAAAATACAAAAAAATCAAGGCTAGGAATGAACGGCTTAAGGCCCAAACGTATGCACAATATCTAAAGATGACCACTACCAATCAAACAAAGCTAATTTCAGCCTTTGATGTTAAAGAGGAGAAAATGCATATGACTTTCATCAAGCCAACCACTGAGCTGCCAAGAGCAACATCAGATTTTAAGAAAGTGGACTTTGAAGTACTGGCAAGGGATATTCATCCCATTGACCAGATTGAACTGCACAAGCAAATAGGTGAGATGATATACTCCACATTAATAGAGAAGGCCATTATTTCCCACCAATTATAGAACTCCCTAAACAATATATCAACCAAATTTCAGTTGGAGAAGGCCTCCTCACAGCTAAAGATAATAGAATCAAGTCCTTAGAGGACTTAGTGATTGAGTTGGGACACGATCCCAAAGATGTAAAAGTTGTAGAATAGTTGATTAAGAAGAAAAATGATGACATTGATGCACCCAAGAAGCAGGTAAATACACCCTAGCTGCATCACCCACAGACACAGGAAGTACTAGAAGCACAACAAGGACACAAAGAGCTCATGGACTTCATCATGAAGCTAAACGATCAACTCAAGGAGAAAGAGAAGGAGTTGGACACTTTAATTCAGTCGAAGCAAATTGACTTAGCCACAACTTCTAGAACTTTCATCCCCAGAGTATCTACAACAGTTCCTTCCACATTAGCAGCGTCACTGGCACACATAGATCCACCTGCCACAAAATTGCCAATAACTACAAAATCTACTACAGTAATAGGTACATCAACAGATAAAGCAGCAGAACTTGTGAAAGCTATGGAATATATGTCTATCTAGGCTATAGAGATAAAGAGGTTAAAGGAAAAACTGGCAGGTCTATAAACTGACTACAAACTTGCCTAAATCCAGCAGAAAGAAGAAACACAGAAGGCCCAGAGAAGATAGTCATTGAAGCTATCCAAAAAGTGAAGGAAGAATTTGTTGGAAATACTGATGGGGGGGGGGGGTGAATTAGTATTTCTTAACTTTTAACTGTTCTAGTGACTGCCAAAATCATATATAAATATGTATATGTATACACAGAACACAAAAATCAATAGCTAAAATTAATGCTTTTATTAAAACTCAAGAGAGTGCAATGAAATAAATACAATATAAGTATATATTGGATTGTGAATGGTTGCCAAGCTCCAACTTGGACTTCAGTGAGGCTCCAACCTCCAAACCACCAACTCTGTTTTGCAGTGGTTCTGCACTTAGGAGCACCTACCCCCAATGACTTCAGTCCTGTTCAATTTTGAGGCTCCAACCCAACCTTGATATAAGCTGTTATGTTGTTGTTCTCTACTCACAAGCTTGCTGAGCTTCTACTATTCTCCTGTTCTCCTGCTTCTCTGGCCTCTCCTTCCTCTTGCCTATTCTTCAAATTCCTCTCTTACTGATTATCTCTCCATCAATCACCATCTTACTTTGTTTTTATGTATTTCAGATGCCTCTGACTATTCATTTCCGCTTTTCACTGCCTCTTTGGCTTCCTCCTCGATCACTGTCATTTCCTATGACTTGCTTGATCTTTCAGCTTCCCTCCTTGGTCGTTATGGCTTCCTCTATGCTAGCTTTCCATTCAACGTCTTGGCTTTACCGTCATTGTGTGTTAAAACTATAACACAGGCTCATTTTTTCAGTGATAACAGGCATGCACCGAGACTATTTTGTTTAACGGACATGTTATGCTCCAATCGTAATCTCCATCGCCCTGATACACCCCATGTAACTAACGCTTAGCCTTCTAATTCATCAGAATAGTTATGATAGGCCTTTCGATCCAAAAACCCTGCGCAATCGAGAAAACTTGATTACATAGGAAATATGTGTGCAACAGTCGAAAATATTGAAGGGGCGAACTTCAGGAAATATTACACCCGGATTTAAACAACATCAGGTCCGCTCCTCCACAACATTATCACAATCGGAAATTGTGGCTTCCTGAAGTTCTTTATATACTGACCTCATGACATTGCTGATGGTCGATGGGCCGATCCTCCTACAGACGCAATATGGTATTAAACAGTAGTTGATATTCTCGTCGAGTCCACAACCATTCATCACAATTGGGGTTCGCCCTTGGCGAAGATCCGATGCGATATCGCTATCGATAATTACAAGTCGCATAGGGTCAGGTCCAATGCAATATCGTTATCAGTGATCGCAAGTCGCATAAGGTCAGAGTCTTACATTGTATTACCTCCACTCCAATTTCCCGACACGATAATCGTTATCGGTGATCGCAATGTCCACTTGACATATTGTAACACCCACTTCCAAAGTGCCGATGCGATGTGCCAGACTCGATAGGATCCCAAATCTCCCGTGCATATATTTTCAAGTCCACTTTTCACCTCCGATAGTGTTAAATGCATATATGTAAGGTTTTGGCAGCCGATGTATAATTATGCCATGGATAGTGTTAAAGTATATATATATATATATATGGTTTTCTCCTCCGATAATGTATTATGTGCATACATATATAAAATCTTCCTTTTTCACTCCCAAAACTCGACATGAGCCTCGTTTCGTCAAGCCCCAAAGTGCTAAGTATACAGCCCATGACACCGTTATCGCATAACCCCGACGTAATATTTCCCTGTCACATCCGACGAAGCCGCACGGTTTAAGCCTTGCCGTCCGATCATCCACCAAGCGATCCAACGGCATTTGCACCTCCCGCGCCCACAAGCTGCCCTGTCCCATCTACCACGTGTTGCCTGGTGATTGTGATCGCTCACCCGCGTACGATTACCGCACACCCTTCAAAGGCGATGCGATCAATATCGTTTACCACCCACTCACCCGTGCATCTTTATTGCCCGGTAGTTATCGGATCTGTTCGTTGGAAATCTGATGGCTCATTTTTGTTTGTTGTTAAATGTGTCCACTACTCCTCCGATAGCTCCTGATAACTCTGTTTGCTCCTCTCGTCTCCATCTGCTCCTTTGGTGGCTCTATCTACTCCTTGAATATTGCCATATTGATGTCAATGACAATTTGTGTCCAACAATTCCCCCTTTGTTATTGATGGCAATATTCTTCTACTCTCTCCCCCTTTGATATCAATGGCAAACGAATGCATATGGACTCCCCCTGTCAAACTGCTCCCCCTGTCCTGCTGCATCTTTATGAATGAACTTGAGTGATGATAAAGAAATAACCCCCATCTTTTGACACAGATTTTCGAATGCTTCTCAAGGAAAAGGTTTTGTGAAAATATCAGCTATCTGCTCCTTTGTACTGATATATTCCAGGACGATGTTTTGTTCAGCTACTTTCTCATGGAGGAAATGATACTTGATTGGTATGTGTTTGGTTCTTGAGTGCATCACTAGATTTTTGCCGAGACTGATAGCACTTGTGTTGTCACAATAAACGGTAATTGGTTGATTTGTACATATGTCGAGATCTTTTAGAGCTTCCTTTATCCATAGTATTTGAGTACAACAGTCTGTTGTGGCAATATATTTGGCTTCAGCTGTGGATAATGATATGGATGACTATTTTTTGTTGAGCCAGGATACCAAACAGTCTCCTAGGAAGAATGCATTTCGACTAGTACTTTTTCGATCATCTATACTTCTAGCCCAATCAGTGTTGGTGTATGCAGTTATAGTCAGTGTTGAGTTCTTTGGGTACCAAAGACCGAAATCAGAATTTCCCTTCAGATATTTGAGAATTCTTGTTACAGCTAATAAATGGGATCGTTTGGGAGCAGATTGAAATCTTCCCACCATTCCTACTGCTAGCATTATGTTTGGTCGTGTAGCTATTATGTATAGAATGGCTCCAATCATTGACCTGTAATGAGTTGCATCTACTAGAGGGGAGTCATCATCTTTGCTCAGTTTGCAATTTATGGTCATAGGTGTGCTCATGGGTGCACAGCCCTCCATTCCATATTTTTTGAGCATGTCTTTTAGATATTTGGTTTGAGATATACACAATCCTGCTTTGGTTTGAGATATTTGAAGTCCAAGGAAGTGGGACAACTCTCCTATCATTGACATCTCAAACCCTTTTTACGTGTTTTGAGAAAATTCATGGCTCATTTCATCATTATTACTAGCAAAAATCAGATCATCGACATAAACAAGAGCAGCTAGTAACTTAATTTGATTTGTCTTTATGTATAGATTACTTCCAACCACTCCCTTTTTCAAGCCTTGTTGTTGTAGGTAGTGATCCAATCTTGCATACCAAGCTCTAGGAGCTTGTTTCAATCCATATAAAGCCTTTTTCAACTTACAGACTATGTCCTTTCTTGTTGTTAGATCAAAACCTTCTGGTTGCTCCATGTAGACTTCCTCTTTAAGTTCCCCATTTAGAAATGTTGATTTTACATCCATTTGATAGATATTGAATCCTTTTGAGCAAGCAAATGCTAAGAACATCCTGATAGCTTCCATACAGGCCACTGGTGCAAATGTCTCTTCAAAGTCAATTCCTTCAATTTGTGAATAGCCTTTGCAGACAAGTCTTGCCTTGTTTCTGATAACCTGTCTTTCCTCATTCATTTTATCTTTGAACACCCATTTGGTTCCTATTATAATTTTGTCCTTTGGATGAGGTACCAGCTCCCATGTCTTGTTCTTCTCAATTTGGGACATTTCTTCTTCCATGGCTTTTACCCAATAAGGATCCTTACTTGCTTCTGCAAATGTTTTTGGTTCTATCATAGATAGGAGGGCAATGGTTTTTTTCTTGGGTGAGGTTGTTATCCTTCTTCGGGTCTGCACACCTTCATCTCTATCGCCAATGATCTGTTCTTCTGGATGATATCTTTCGACGTACTTCATCTTTGAAGGGGTATGAGGTGGTTCTCTTTTCTCTTCTTCTTCTTCCTCATCTATCTCTTCTTCTTTAGGTTCTTCTTCTTCAATGAGAAATTCATCTTCGTGTTCTTCAATTTGCTTTACTGGAAGATTTTCATCCACCTTTACATCAATGCTTTCAACTATTTTCTTCAGTCGATAATTGTAGCACTTGTAAGCCTTGCTCCGTGTAAAGTATCCAAGAAATATCCCTTCATCAACCTGAGAATCAAACTTTCCTGGTGAACCATCATTTATTTTTATGAAGCACTTGCTTCCAAAGATCTTGAAATAATTCACCGAAGCAAGTCATCCATTCCATAGCTCATAAGGAGTTTTCTCACAATTTGGTCTTAATTGAGTTCGATTCAGTGTATAGACAGTTGTCCCTACTGCTTTTCTCCAGAATCTAAGCTGTAAATCTGTTGCTAATAGCATAGTTCTTGCCATTTCTTGGACTATTCGGTTTCTTCTTTCAACTACCCCATTTTTCTAAGGTGTTTTGGCAGCCGAGAATTCTCTTTTAATTCCATGAATGTTACAGAACTCACTAAACTCGTTTGATGTGAATTCTCCTCCTCTATCTGTTCTGAGGCACTTAATTTTTGAATCTTTTCCATTTTCTACAAGGGCTTTTAGATTCTTAAAACACTCAAAGGTTTCAGATTTATACTTATGAAATATATACACATCATTCTAGTGTAATCATCAACAAATAACACAAAGTACCTTTCTCCTTGGAGTGCTTGATTTCTAGTTGGCCCACACACATTAGCATGGATGATCTCCAAGGGCTTCAATGTATAGAGCTCCTTTGTCTTGTGGATGGTTCTAGTTTACTTTCCATGTTGACATGGACCACATACTGCTTGATTTGGTTTGAAAAGCCTTGGGATGTCTAGTACAGCTTTGATCTTGCTGATATTGCTCAAATGTTCGAAGCTTGTATGTCCAAGTCACCTGTGCCACAGCCAACTCTCATCTGTCTTACTTAAATAACATTTATTTTCTTGAATCTTATTCAGAATGTAAATGTTATCTGATGTTCTCGCCCCTTTTGCCACAAGTTTCCCTGAGGCAGAGTTCCTTATTTCACAGTCTTTGGTGCTGAAAATGACCTTATGTCCTTGATCACATATTTGGCTGACACTCAGGAGATTGTGTTTGAGTCTGTCAACCAGCAAAGAATCTTGAGATTTTCCTTTTCCATTGATCAGAGTAACTGTTCCTTTTCATGCAATTATGCCTGATCCGCTTCCAAAGGACACATTCCCTTCATTTTTTCTCAGTGAGACAAACTTCCTTCTGTGTCCTATCATGTGTCTGGAACACCCACTATCTACAAACCACTAGTTTTCATTATTTTGAGCATATAGAGCCAAGCCACATTTGTCCATTCTAGAGTTCTTGCTACTCGTCTTTCTTCCTTTGAGTGGGTAGTCTTGTTCATAGTGTCCATTATTGTAGCAGAAAGAGCAAATCAAAGTAAATTTGGTCAAGGGATCAAATGAATTGAACGTTTTGATTTGTCCCTGCCTATTGGGGGCATATGAGTTGATTATTCGGTCCTTTAGCTTTGTCTTTTCACTTCTGCAAGCCATACAATGTCTGGCTTGATGACCAAAGTTTTTACAATGAAAGCAATGTCCAAGAAAGATGGTTTTGTACTTGTTGAAGCAACCACAGTTTGAGTCGATTTCCTTCCTGGGAATTACTCCTCCCTTGTTCTTTGGATTTGCGATGGGCCCATGGTGGAGTACAGGTTTGTATTTGCTGTAGTGTCCATGATTCGACTCCACATTCTTCTTTGGAGTAATTCTCTCTTCATTCTTGGGATCTCGGATGCACTTTTGATAACATACTTTTCCATCTTTTGGATTGTAGGGAAGTGCATTGGCATAGCTTTTCGCACTATTCTTAGTGCTTGAGGATTCTCCTTTGAAACCTATTCCAAACTTGTCATGTTGAGGTTTTTGATTTTTCCGAATAGTCTCAAGTATTTGAGAGCTTTTATAGCCCTTTTTAATTTGCTCCAACTCCTTTCTCAAAGACACTATTTCTGCCTCACGTTCTTCACAAGTCTCTTCTCTTTCTTTAAACTTTTCTTCCAAGAGATCTTCTCTCCTTCTTATTTCCTCATTTTCCACTTTGAGAGAAATGATTTTGTTCAGTAGTTTCTCATTTTCTTCAATGGCACTTATTAATAGTTCATCTACATTTCCTTCCAGCCCTAAGTCATCATCATCTACGAGTGCAATGAATAATGCTTCTTGGATTTCATCATGATCACTTTCCTCATTTGATTTCCTTTTGATGACCATAAACTCATCCTCATCAGACTCATCTTGCTTGGAGAAGAAGTTTTTCTTATTTAACCCTTTCTTTTATGTGACATTCTTTTAGAATTCCTTCATTATCACTGTCATGTTTATGAGGAAATTTTGCTGCATAATGACCTATTTTACCACATTTAAAACAGATAAGAGGATACTTTCCTTTAAGCTTAGATCCTCTCTTCAGCTTTTGTACAAATTGAGCCAATTCGGATACCACATCTGACTCATCACTACAGTCATTCCTTTCTTTCCCCTTCTTTGACTTTGAGGCCTTGAATGCTGCATATTTGGAGCTTGGCTCACCTTTCCTCATTTCATAGGCAGTGAGAATTCCATGGAGTTCATCCATTTTGAGGGTATCTAGGTCCTTTACTTCTTCTATGGCACTTATTTTGAAGTCAAATTTGTCTGGAAGAGACCTTAATACCTTTTGAACAATGGTACTTTCTTCAATTTTTTCGTCCAATCCGTTTAGGGAATTTACCACTTTAGCTACTCAGAGGAGGTAGGCTGCAATGTCTTCTTTATCTTCCATCCTCAAACTTTCAAATTGTCTTCTGTGAGTTTGAAGCTTTGCTTTTTTTACTTTTGAGTCTCCATCATACAAGCTAACTAGCTTCTCCCACATTTCTTTAGCAGATGTAGAGTGCATGATTTTTGTAAACTCAGAATCAGTGATTCCACTAGTGATGGAGTTCATGGCCTTTGCATTTGTGATGTAAGCTTTCCTCTCGTCTTGGTCTATTGCAAGAGTGGTAGTCGTTTTGTATTCATTTTGAACAAAATGCGAGACTTCAGGTCCAAGGGACATTAAGTAGTAGGTCATTCTTTTCTTCCAAAAACCAAAGTTAGTGCCATTGAACAAAGGAGGTCTTCCTGATGCTTCATGATTTCTCATCATGGCTGCGGATCCTTCTTCAAGCTGTTAGGCTAGTATGAAGAAGCAGGATCTGATACCAATTGTTGGAAATACTAAGGGGGGGGTGAATCAGTATTTCTTACTTTTTAATTGTTCTAGTGATTTCCAAAAGCATATATAAATATGTATATGTATACATAGAACACATAAATCAATATCTGAAATTAATGTTTCTATTAAAACTCAAGACAGTGCAATGAAATAAATACAATATAAGTATATATTGGATTGTGAATGGTTGCCAAGCTCCAACTTGGACTTTAGTGAGGCTCAAACCTCCAGAGCACCAACTCTATTTTGTAGTGGTTGTGCACTTAGGAGAACCTACCCCCAATGACTTCAGTCCTGTTCAATTCTAAGGCTCCAACCTCTTGGGCTCCAACCCAACCTTGATATAAGTTGTTCTGCTACTGTTCTCTACTCACAAGCTTTCTGAGCTTCTACTATTCTCCTCTTCTCTTACTTCTATGGCCTCTCCTTCCTCTTGCCTGTTCTTCAACTTCCTCTCGTACTGATTATCTCTCCATCAATCACCATCTTACTTTGTTTTATGTTTTTATGTATTTCAGATGCCTCTGACTCTTCATTTCTACTTTCCACGACCTCTTTGGCTTCCTCCTCGGTCACTGTCGTTTCCTCTGACTCGCTTGATCTTTCAGCTTCCCTCCTTGGTCGTTGTGGCTTCCTCTATGTTGGATTTCCATCAACTTCTTGGCTTTACTGTCACTATGTGTTAAAACTGTAACAGAGGCCCATTTTCAGTGATAATAGGCAACCACCAAGACTACTTCATTTAACGGACATGTTATGCTCCAATCGTAATCTCCATCGCCCTGATACACCCCGTGTAACTGACGCTCAACCTTCCAATTCATCAGAATAGTTATCATAGGCCTTTCGGTCCAAAAACCCTGTGCAACCCAAAAAACTTGATTACACGGGAAATATGTGCGAAACAATCGAAAAGACTAAAGGGGCAGACTTCAAGAAATATTATACCCACATTTAAACGACATCGGGTCCGCTCCTCCACAACATTATCGCAATAGGCAATCGTGGCTTCTTGGAGTTCTTCATATAGTGACCTCATGACATTGCCGATGGCTGATGGGCCGATCCTCCTGCGAACGTAAGATGGTATTAAACAACAGTTGATATTCTCGTTGGGTCTGCAACCGTTCATCGCAATCTGGGTTTTCCCTTGGGGGAGATCCGATGCGATATTGCTATCAGCGATCGCAAGTCGCACAGGGTCAGGTCCAATGCGATATTGCTATCGGCGATCACAAGCTGCATATGGTCAGAGCCTTACACTATATTACCTCCGCTCTGATTTCCCGATGTGATAATTGCTATCGGCGATTGCAATGTCCACTTGACATATTGTAGCACCCGCTTCCAAAGCGCCGATGCGATGTGCTGGACCCGATAGGATCCCAGATCTCTCATGCATATATTTTCAAGTTCGCTTTTCGCTTCCGATAGTGTTAAATGCATATATGTAAGGTTTTGGCCACCGATGTATGTTTATTCCATGGATAGTGTTAAAGTATATATATATATATATGGTTTTCTCCTTCGATAATGTATTTTGCACATACATATATAAAATCTACCTTTTTCACTCCCAAAACTCGACATGAGCCTCGTTTTGTCAAGCCCCAAAGTGCTAAGTACATAGCCCATGGCACCATTATCACATAACCCCGACGTAATATTTCCCTACCACATCCGACAAAGCCGCACGGTTTAAGCCCTGCCGTCTGATCATCCACCAAGCGATGCAACGGCATTTGCACCTCCCATGCCCATAAGCTGCCCTGTCCCATGTACCACGTGTCGCTTGGTGATTTTGATCACTCGCCCATGTGCGATTACCACACACCCTTCAAAGGTGGTGTGATCAATATTGTTTACCGCCCACTCACTCGTTCATCTTTATCGCCCGATAGCGGTCGGATCTGTTCGCTGGAAATCTGACGACTCATGTTTGTTTGCTATTAAACATGTCCATTGCTCCTCTGACAGCTCCTGATAAATCTATCTACTCCTCTCGTCTCCATCTGCTCCTTTGTTGGCTCTGTCTACTCCTTGAATATTACCATATTGACGTCAGTGACAATATGTGTCCAACAGAATTGGGAGATAAACTAGAGGATGCAAATTGACTCATCCACTTCCTAAATAGCATGAACAAATATCAGCTCCAAGAGCTTAATGTAAAAGATAGGACTAAAGCCATTCTAGATATTAGAAAGGTTGTTTCCAAAAGAAACATCATGCATAACTTAGAAGAGAAGTGCCATAACATGCAGGTAGCCATTGACAGGTTCAAGGCTAAGTTTCCGATTTTAAGGGACAAAGGTCTTCCCAGTACTATGGTCATCAATGACAAACTCATGACCCAATTGGACTATAGTAATAGACTCAGGAAAGTGGCCAAGGAATAGGCCAGCTCTTCGGCTATTAAAGCTTTGCCAATAGGCAAAGTATTATATGATACTTTTCAGAACTTCTTTTTCATAAAGCATGAGGTGGAACATTTGTTTGTCACCAAATCAAATTTTGCGAAATACACAGAGGCAGATGAAATCTACATAAGGATGGCAAAAATAAAGTTACCTGATGCGGAATGGTGGGAAAAAATGACAGACTTACTATGATAAATTTACATTAGACAGTTACTACACACTAAATCTATTAAGTCCCTATAATACTAGTGATTACCCCATTAATATTGTAGTTGTATCCCTTATTAATATTGTTCTGCCCCTATGGTCCCCATATTGTTATTACTGTGCCCCATAGAATCCCTCTATTGTTATTTTTGCGCCTTTATGTTATTATTGTTAGGTCGGCTGGGTTATATTGTGACTCCTTAGACTCCTATATATAGAAAGGAGGTTTTGTCATTTGAATCATCAAAGAATTATTCATTTATGTAATGTAAAGGAGGTTGCCCCCTCGAAGAGGCTGAATTCTATGGCACTAATCTATCTTTTCTATCTTTTTGTGAGCTAGTTTCATAACTTTTAGTATCAAAGCTTTGGATTCTAGGGTTTCGCTGCTCCAAATAGGTCATCTGGCATTTTTGCTATAACTTTTTTTTCTACAACGTTTCAGAAGAAATAAAAAAACCCATGTGATATGAAATCGCACTCATCCTCGAGTCCGAATTTCAAAGCTTTTTGCACTATATTTTGGTGATATGATCTGAGGATGTTGGTCTTTTTGCAAACTCCTGAATTACATTCCAAATAGGTGACCTGGGGAAAATTGTCATAACTTTCTCTCTGAGCATCAAATTGAAGTTTTGTCAGAAGGTACAGAAGGAGGATGGACTATAGTTTCTTGTATATATTTTTCAGAGCCAAAGGTCGAAACAGGGACACGTGGCATGTCATACAAGTTCGCTCTACTGAACTAGTCTATAATCAGGTCACTGTGGGAGATTTGGCATAAATCTTCCTTAGAGAATCCAATTTGGATCAGACTAGTGGCATTGGAACGAGGACCCAGAGGACTACTCAAGTCATAATTTCAGAACTGGATGATCCGAAATTGTAGAGATACATCAGAGGCAATATCATGCTCCTACAAAGTGAAAAAAGGTGTGTAGATTTTTTTAAATTTTTGCTTAAGCTTGGTTTGAAACATTATTTTGAAGGAATTCAAAGGGCATAGTAGACCATTATTATTGATAACTGATGCCCCGAGGAAATAAAATGAAAACATCTAGTAAGCAACCTGAAAGCTCTAGCATGACTCATGAAGAAGAGGAAGAAATGCTACATGATATATCAAAATTACAAGACCAAGTGCAACAAATGTCACTCTCACAAAAGCTAACAGAAGCTAATATAAATGGCGTGGAATCTAAGATAAAGGGCGTGGAAGCTAAGATGGATGATTTGAAGATAGATTTGAAGAC
>APFE031002286.1:189992-201133 GCA_000404065.3 Pinus taeda | reverse complement strand
CCCCATATTATTATTATTGTGCCCCATAGAATCCCTTTATTGTTATTTTTGTGGCTTTATATTATTATTGTTAGGTCGGCTGGTTATATTGTGACTCCTTAGACTCCTATATATAGAAAGGAGGTTTTGTCATTTGAATCATCCAAGAATTGTTCATTTGTAATGTAAAGGAGGTTGCCCCCTCGAAGAGGCTGAATTATAAGGCGTTGATCTATCTTTTCTATCTTTTTCTTGAGTTGGTTTCATAACAAAGTTCCACTTCCATTCCTAACCATTATTCTTTAATCCAACAACTAGAATTATAGTGTCAGAGTGAGGGCCTCAGTAGACACCCAGGGGAAAAATACTTATATGTCACATAAACAACAAAAGCATGGGCTCTAGTAGGTCTAAAGATGTCTCAACAATCCCTTGCTAGTATGGATCAACAACCGCTACAAACTCTTGGTGCACAACAAATTGGCAGGATAAATTTAGAATTCAAGGGTTCTGACACCCCTCATCACCAAAATTCCACATTCATTGTGGGCATTCAAAACAAGAAATTGTTGCCTACAAGGAATGCTTTGCTGCAGGTTACTTGCATGGATATCCAGGACATATTGATCAAGATAATATAAAATATGTATTTCCTAGCCACAACATTCCCATGATAGGTTCTAACAACTTTAACCTTCTTGCTGCTTTTGAATCACAAGTTTTACCACCACAAAATACTAGCCATTTTCAGGCACATTTGCCACAACAAAATTATTTTGTTGGAACCATACATACCGGACAAACTCTAACTCCTAATTTCAATGGTTCGGTGAATGCATCAAAAAGCAGGAAGCTGGCATTCTGGAGGCCCTTAGTTTGGGATGGTGAATAATAATTATTTCCTGAATTTGTCATCATCCATAACTGTCAATAGTAATGCGACAACATATTTGTTTGTTGCTTCAAGCATACAAGCAAGTTAATTTGGATCAAGTGGTAGGGAGGGAAGCATGGATACATATTCTAACTGGAAAAATACCACTTAGAGCAATTCTTGATTATTCTTCTTCAATAGAGGACATGGCTACATATTCTATCTGTAAACGTAGTCCACTTTGAAGAATTCATGATCATTCTTATTCAAAGGAGAAGCATACGAGCCATGAATATGTGTTTGGAAAGGAATTCTTGGACCCAAGTTTAAGAACCTTGACTCTATTCCTATTAACATCTACAACATGTCACTCAAAACTTCCGAGTCCTTATGTGACTAAAAATTAAGACACAACATCGTTTTAATTTGTCATTTCACAAGCCAAGGCATCATAGAAGTGCTAATTACAAGTGGTCAACATTCTCCTTTCTTTATTACTAATTATATTCTTAAATTCCAATTGCTAAAAGGACACAAAGTGTTGATTTCCCATCATGGCATATAATTATCGACATTCAATGACTCAAGTTGCCTTATAATTTTCAATGCCAACTCCTAAACTAGGGGAAAAGAATAGATACCTTAATTAGGGAATGGTCTTGAGCATATAATTCCTATGGTTAAATCAAAATGCCACTTTTGAAATCTTGATTGTAAAGAAGAAAGTACAATCAATTAAAAAGCTATGCAAACAACAATTGCTATAAAATACTCTTCCTTACCTTCAATTTCACTACCCCAAGTCAACAAACACATACTCTAATCAATGAATGGTCTTGAGCATGTAATTACATGGTTAAATCAAAATGTCACCTTTGTAACCTTGATTGTAAAAGAGAAAGCACAATCATTTATAAAGGTATGAAAATAACAATTGCCAGAAAATAGTCTTCCTTACCATCAAGTTCACTGCCCCAAATTTTAGCTTTTTCTTTACTTCTTTCAAAACATAAAGTTCTATAATAGAATCAAAGAATTCATATCTTTGTCAAAAAATTATATTTGACTATGAAAATAAAATTATACAAGTCTCCCCCGGATGCGGGTGCTTAGTATGGTCATAACCCCGATGGGACGGGGGTGGGAAGAGAACGGCTGCCACCTTCCAACCCTATACAACGCAGATAAGAACCAGGTGACAGATGAATATCGGTATGTGGGCATTGATGAGGTTAAAGGAATTATTTCAGGCGATCCTAAATTCGCATTTACCTCCGCACGCTCTGAGATGTTCGGACTCTCGACTCTCATGAATGCCAGAGTTATGGTGGACAAGTATCGAGGTAGGGGAGGGGGTAATAATACCAGCCTCCACCATGGGTTTGATTTGGTGACGTCTTTGTTATGCTGGGTGGAGGTAATGAAGCTGGCTCTTGCTCTGTTAATCCGGAGAAGTCGCCTCAATCTGTTTCCTAGACGCTCTCTGCTTCTTTGGGTTCTCGTCAGTTTGTTTGCTTGGCTGGCTTGCACCCTGCTTCTCTGGTTGCTCGACCTGGTGTTCACAAAGGGGCCACTGCTGCTGTTGCCATGCCTCAAATCCGTCAAAAGATGATTAGTCGACGAGGTACCTCATGGAGGGTGCCCTCCAGCCCTTCATCCTTCCCTCCCTCCAGTGACTCCATTTTTCGTGGGAGAGGACGCATTCTGAGGCCTAGTCAAGTTCTTGAGCCCAATTCTCCTGGCTCCTTGTCCTCGCCCTCTTTCGACTCTGCAATCTTCTCATTTAACAACACTTTGAACCATCCCAGGATCATTGCTCATGTCTCGGTGCTCTTTTGCGAAGAAGCACAGGAAGAGGGAGAGACCAACTCTCCTCAGGAGGACCCAGGCTCAATCGCTATGCTGAATCCTGGTTCTCCGCGAGCGACGGCGATCCCGGCGAGCAATGCCAATGATGCGGGGCTAGAGTCAAATGCCCTGGGTTCGAATGTGAGTAATGTCAATTCTGCGGTGTTGGAGCCAGTAGCCCCAGATTCGAACGTGCATGAAGATGTTCAATCTCAGGACCAGTATGACGTGGGATGGTGCAGAATCATGGAGAAGCCCCCAAACACCTAATTCTCGCTCGACGACTCTGTATCAGGTTATGCGGCCCAGTATAGAGGGCTTTTTTGCTTCAGTTGAAATGTTTTGTAATAGTGGTTATGTCAAGGTTCAATTTGCATGTTTTTTTGGAAATGCATGTAAGATGGGACTGCAACCTCTCTGTCTATGCTTGTAAGGATCCTGTACGTGGGACAACAAACTTTCTATCTAGTCCAAATTCTCAGTCTTGTTCAAACTCTCAGTCTTGGACAATTTTCAATTTCAAACTGCCTCTCCTTCTGGGCAGCTGTTTCTTACGACAGTCATGATGTAACTGTATACTTTTTATGCGAATAATAGAATAGTCTTACTTAGAATTTTTTTTTTTATACAAGTCTCATTACAATGATCATGTTCAAAACAAATCTATTAAAAAAATAGCTTAGAGTTTAATATATAGCTTGAGATCAACAAGAGGTAAATACATTAATATTACATATAAATTGCAACAAAAGGTACAAAAACCTCCTTCATGTTTTTTTTCAAACATAGCAATGTTACAAATCCATTTGGGCACATCAAATCCCAACATCCAGATCAATGTTTTAGGGCTCAGCACACCCTAATTTCAGTTGCTTCATGCCCTAAACAAGCCACCCCTTTGAATACCTCCTTCCCAGATAGTTTCATGACTTGAAGACATCCAAAAATAGGCACTAGAGGGACCAATGCAGGTAAGCCATTGTAAAGGTGCACTGCAGAGCAGTTGAATCCACTTCCAGGGTGCTCTGCAGAGCACTTAGGCTTCCTTTCACCTGCGTTGGGCGAGAATGGAGAAATTCACACAGGGTTTGGGGAATATTCTTATATTTTGGAGTCATCTAGAAAGTTCCCTCACTTATCAAATCCTATGAGCTTGAAAATGGATGAGGAATGAGTTAAGGTGCATCCTATCCTCTCATCCCTTCTTCCATGGAACTAATTATAAGTATGGAAGGCCATTCAATGCCACCATTTATGACAAAACCTCCTTCATCTTCCTATAAATTGACCATTCATCTAAGTGATTAGGGGCTGGATTATGTTGAATTGTAAGGAGATAATGCTGCTATGAGATTTGGATTTGAAGCAAGTATTGTAATGCTACAAGTTTGTCATGCTTTTGATGTGATGTGGATGGGATCCAAGCTAGAGGAACGGCTTTGAATCAGACACCATTGGTTGTAATTCCTTCTTCTATCTAATAAAGTGTTTGAACCTTTTTCCCGTATGTTTGTATTGTTTTATAATGCTTATATGTCTGAATTGTATCTGATTCCTTTCAATTATATTCAATAGATTGTGTGCTTTGATTGGTTCTTTGTTTTCTGTTGTGTTTACAGGGTACTTCTCAAGTGTCTTAAGTACGGGAAGGAGCGACAAGATCGATACAAGGGAGATGAGAGGAAAGCAGAACTACAAGTAGGTCTTCTTATCTTCTCATCTTATATATTGCTTATAGGAAAAGCCTAAAACACTTTAAAATGTTGTTCTAGATACAACTACTTATCTAGGGAATTAATATTTATCCGTAGATACCAAATTCTACAAAACAAATTGGCGACTACACTGGGGAAGATCCTCTTTCCTAGTAGATTATCCACCTCCTAGGACATCCTTGCAGACCTTACTTGTGTTCATTGACTATATTTCAGCTCTTTTGCATTGAATTTTGGTCAAAAATTGAGGTTAGATGACTCTTGAGTGGCCTCTCAGAAATCAGCACAGGCTTGTTCAGGGGACAGTGCTCTGCAGAGCACCCTTGAGTGAGAGACAGTGCTTTGCAGCACAGTTAGTCCCTCTTTGACCTACGTTGATCCACCTTAGGTCAAATTCCCACCTTTGGATTGAGTTTTTGCCAAATTTCTTTTGTTTGATTGCTTGTTGATTGATCAATGAATGTCATGTCTCAGAAAACAAGTTTTCTATCTCCTTTGCCAGCCCTACTTTAATGTTTTCTTTGTCATTATCAGTCTATAGTCAAAGTTAGAATATAGTTGATTAATCTTCATTTGAAAGAACATGTCGTAAAGTCTTCTTTTCCTTAGAAATAGAACTATCGTAAAAGTCTTCGCTCTTATGAAAGATTGATTGATTGTATGTGCACATTTCCTTTTTTGTTCATAATAACATTAAGGGATTCGAAAAGAAAAACTTGCATCGTTCATATTGTAGTTTGTGAATGCTTGAAAGGAATAGCTAGGGAAATTGCATTAGATGTGCTCTTTCTTCTTTGTCAAAGATCTGATTGCTCTATCCCTACTAGCCAAGGTTTTCATTGTTTAATTGAATGAAAATAATGCTTATCATATTAGTTGCATGTTAGGAATTACAAACATACATCACGTGGTGAACCTTGAAAGGCAAATTCTAAAGAAGATCAACTTAAAATTTATTTGAATTTACCTAATGGAGCATAGTCACCTAACGAAAAACATTTAGTGGTTCTAGGATAGAGACGTGTTTTGGCGTCATAAAACAAAGCAGTTGTTTCTAACTTGTCTACAATACATCCCGAGTGTGATACCTCATTCCATGTACGTGAGTATATCATAGCTCGTGCACATACCTTTGGGTATATAGGGCAGTGTTACAGTACGTAAAGTATGTGGGAATACTCTCACTGTGCGGTTTTGCATTAGATAACGCTTATACAGATTGGGTCTCCACGTATCGTCGGGTATATATGGGAGGACAACACTAGGTTTTTATCCATCCTTAGGTAACCGAGTTGGCCGCCTTGTACATTGTGATACATCGAACACAACATTCAGGGAGATTTCTTGCCTGTACTTCTTGGTTCACCAGGAGGTATTCTACAGTTCATAGTGGCTTGGTAAACCTTTTGCCTAGATTATCCCTCTTTTGTTTTGTTATGTTACTGTGATTAAAATAAATTTAATTGACCATGGATAACACCCTCCATGTGCGCTCCTTAGTTGATCTTAGGTTGAAACATATGGCGACAAATCCGGAGTCCACCGATCAAGGAATTCCTTTTGATGGGAATCCTAGTTCCTTTTCCTCCTTTTAGAAATATTGGTGCTCCATATATGGATACGTTGTCCCTTCCAGGATTTACCATTGGGTTGCCAGTATGGTTGTTTTCAACCTCCTTGGTTCAAAATGTCGTGATTTCTCCACAATTGAGTACTCCTCCAACTTGACAAAATCAACCTCCAGTTGATCCTAAAGTTGACCCTTTGCCTTCTTCCTCGATTGTTTCTTCCTCCCCTTCTTCCTCTTCACCTGGTGAAAGTATTGGTACTAGTAACCAGGTGGCTAAGAAGAAGAAGAAGCAAATTCAGCAGTGGGGCAACCAAGCAACTATTGCTTTGATTGCAACATCTATTGAGAAACCATCCGTCAAGCTTAACAAAGTTCGATATCCATGCAAACTTTGCATGGGAGACCATCTTCTTCGAAATTGTCCTGATATTCCTCAAATATTAGAAGAATGGTCTTCTCGTTCACATCATCCTGTGTCATCAACTTCTGGAGATCATGTTGGTGACACACCATCAAATAGTGGTATTAAAGTTCATGGAAAGAAGGGAAAAGTCAAGTTTCCCTGTAGGTTATGTGAAGGGAATCACCCCATTCACCTTTGTCCCTATCTGGATGAAGCCAAAAAAGTGTTTGATAACCATCCCGCTTCACCGCAATGACTTCCATCTGGTTACAGGAAACTCTCCCTTAATCCTTCACTAGTTGATGAATTGATTGACTCAAATCAACCATTGGTCAAACCCACTCTCTCTGAAAGTGAATCCTATGAGTCTATACCCGATCGAAATCAACAGGTCGAGGTCACAGTTGACCTAATTTCACCTTCAGTTAATCATACCTTTCCCGAAGAGAGTGAATATGATACCACTTAGGTTCTTTTTGTTTCTTCATATTCAAATAAGCTTGGGTGTAGTCCTCCTATTCCATCAAGACAGAGGAAAATCCTCCCGTTCTCGTAACTCAAGGGGTTAATTCTCCCGTTTCCATGGTACCCCCTCCAAGTAGTCTAGTCACTTCCTTTGAATGGAATCGATTGGCAGGATTTCGTCTTCCTTCTTATGTGCCTTTCCAGATCATAATATAGGTTTGTAATATGATCGTATCTAGCACTATTATAGATGAAGGTGCATCTGTGAGTATCGTTTCCTCAATTGCTTGGCAAGTGCTCGATTTGCCGCCGCTTGTGCCTGTTTCCCAAAATTTGTTTGATTTTAACAGAGGAACGAATCAACCATTAGGGATCCTCCCTCGATTACCCATTACTTTGGGAGGAAAATTTGTTTATCTGAATGTGATGGTAGTCCCAAGTCCTTTAGATTACAATTTACTTCTAGGGCGTACCTATGTTTATGACATGGGAGCTATTGTTTCAACACTCTTTCGAGTGATTTGTTTCCCGCATGGAGGCAGAATTGTCACCATTGACCAACTTTCATTTCTCGGTCCAAATATGGCTTCCAGTCAACCATATTCCCTAAATGGTCCTTTTGTACCAATGGTATCTTCCTTGCCACGGGTCAATTATGTGGCAACTCGTTGCATACCTACATCAACTGACGATCAATTCAATGATGTTGTACATCATGTATTGGGGGCATTGGAACCAGATCTCTCCTTCATGACCTCATATCATGGGTCGTGAAAAATAAGGATATGAGGATAGTTCCTTGTCTTGTGTCAACCTCGTTAAAAAATGAAACCAAGGATATGAGAATAGTTCCTTGTCTTATGTCAACCTCGTTAAAAAATGAAAGCAAGGATATGCGGATAGTTCCTTGTCCTGTGTCAACCTCGTTAAAAAATGAAACCAAGGATATGAGGATAGTTCTTTTACCGTGTCAACCTCATTAAAAAATGAAACAGCTCCCACGAGGACAGTTCCTGGTCTTGTGTCAACCTCGTTAGAAAATGAAACAAGGGTCAACGAGGAGAGTTCCTTGTCTCGTGTCAACCTCGTTAAAAAAATGAAACAAGGAATTTGAGCATAGTTCCTTGTCTTGTGTCAAGCTCATTAAAAAATGAAACAAGGAATCTGAGCAGAGTTCCTTGACTTGTGTCAAGCTCATTAAAAAATGAAACAAGATCCTGATCCAGGTGGATGTTGGTGGCCACCCACCTATCCCACTTGGACCCCCACAACTGTCTCTGTCAGTTTTTCAGTTTCCTTATTTGTAGCACAATTTACTATTTCTAGCAGTTTTTCGGGCCCTGAACTTCCGGAGCCGTTTTGAGGTCCTAAACGACGTTTTTTGGGAAATATGGGAGCAACATGGGTTGATGGACTGATTTTGTTCTTCCCAAAGTTGTAGCGCTCGGATAGATCTTTCTAATGAGCTATTTTACACGTCAAACAAAGATTATATGCCAAAGTTACGACCCCGGGAAGTTGATGTACCAACTTACCCAAAACGGGGCCCACAATTTGGCTTTTCATCTTCTAGGTTTAGGTTTTGGGATGTTAAGGGTTTTCCATTGTTTCTCAACAATCAATAGGTCTTTGAGCCTCATTATAACACAGTTCAGAGGCATGTAGTCGCCACATCTCTTCTCAAAGATAAGTTACCATCGCCCTAGCTGATTCATTTCCATTTCTGTTTGTAAGCATATTTCAGTATTTTACATTAATGAAATGAAGTATTATTTCTGTTGCATCTTTGTGTTTATGGTTATCTCTGTAATTTGTTGCGTTCCTATTTAAATTTGGATTAGTGGTATTAGATTGGTCTGCTTTTTCTCTGTTTTTCTTTGCATGTCCCCAATGAGGTCGGGATATAAGGAGTTCGGGCTTGAACTGGTTGAACCTTTGCAAAACCAGCCTCGCATATCCCGACGGCCTCCCATGGCGGATGAAAAGAAAGACGAGGGGGCAGGAGATCCTATCAAAATCTCGCTCGAAGAAGCCCTCGAGCAACAAAGGAACGCAATGATGGACAACTTTTCCCAGATCCTTCAACGGCTACCCAGAGGTGATGCATCGGCTTCCAACAATTACTCTGGAAACGCCACACTGTTTAAGGTACAAGTTAATTTTGAAATCCCCATCTTCGAGGGTCAAATAGATGCAGATGTTGTAGATAAATGGTTAAATATGCTAGATGGGTATTTTTCTATTCATGAATTTTCGAGTCGGGAAAAGATTGTTTTCGCTCTTCTCAAAGTAGCCCCCCACGTGAAGGACTGGTGGGAAACCTACTGCGAGTAGAAGAATGAAAGTACGGGCTCGCTATTTTCAGCCGCACCCACTTGGGATTCATTCCGGGATGTTGTCAAGGAGTAGTACTACCCTGTCAAGAGCTATGATGACAAATACATCAAATGGACCACACTGCGGCAGGGAAGGGACCAAGATGTGCCAAAGTTCACAAACATTTTTCATACCCTTCGCACACAGTTGGGTATCAAGGACTTTGAGCTGCATTTGGTACTCAAATACTGCAGCTACCTACATAGATACATCCAGGAAGAGATGGAGTTCTTAAACATCTCCTCGCTCGGCACGGCGTACCGATACACTGTCAAAATCAAGCAGAAGTTCAAACAGAAGAAGCGAGACTTTGGATTTGTGAATTCGAAGACCAAAGGACAAAGCCAAGGTGGGGTGGCCCAAGACAAACCGTCGAAGCCGCAAGACAAGAACAACACCACGAAGTCAAAGAAGGACACAGGAAAGTGGTGTGAGTTCCACAAGAGCCCCACTCACAACACAAGTGAGTGTCGGACCAAGCAGTAGCTGGTGGCTGAGTTGAAGGCTTCAGAATCAAACGCATGTTCTGACCTAGAGTCAGAACCCAACAAGGGGAATGGCAAAGGGAAGTATATCATTGATGCGGAGCCCAACGTCACTGTTGCCACCGCCAAGATCCAGAAGAATGAGCCCGAAGACCCAGAGGAGGGGGAGCGTCTTTTCCACTCACAAATGTGGGTGAAGGGTTCGCCACTGCAATTCATTGTTGGTAGTGGCAGCCAAAAGAACCTGATTTCAGCAGAGGTCGTGAAGCGGTTGGACCTACCAACTACACCACATCCACAACCGTATAGTATCGGGTGGCTTCATGAAGGACGAGATCTCAAAGTTCACTAGCAGTGTCGCCTTCCCTACAACATCAAGCCCTCCACAGACGAGGTATTGTGTGATGTTACACCTCTGGATGTTTGTGATGTACTATTAGGCCACCCATACTTGTGGAGGCGACATGCTGTGTATGAGTCAAGGCCTTGCGCTGTTATTATTACTTTGGGTAATTCATTATACAAGATATCAGAGCTAGCCCCACCTACTGCCACCTCTTTGATCACTGCCAAGAAAGGCCGCAAGCTCATCTCCCAGACTAGGAAATTCATTTTCTATCTGGTTTTCTCCCAAAGTAAGGGGAAGATCATAACCACATCCATGACCCCCGTGAAGGGTTCCTCCATGCAACAACAGCAACAACAAAGGGATACGGTCATGACAGAACATAGGAACAACTTCTCCTCACCCACAGGGGTACCACACAAGCTTCGGGTGGGCAACAAAGTCTGGTTGCATCTGCAAAAAGAACGCCTTACAAGAGCCCATTGGAAGCTCCAACCACGCTGACATGGTCCTTACACCATTACCAAGGCTATGGGAAATAATGCTTTGGAGCACAACATTCCTCCATTCCTTCGCCTGCACAAAGTGTTCAATGTGTACCACCCTCGACCATGCTTCCCACCATTACTAGACACATCCGAGATTGCAGAACAGCTCACCAGGGACCAAGTTCAGCGGATGGAGGAACTCAATGCAATGGGGACCATTTCTTCCTAAGGGGGGAGGAATGATCTAGGTGGATGTTGGTGGCCACTCACCTATCCCACTTGGACCCCCACAACTGTCTCTTTTAGTTTTTCAGTTTCTCTATTTGTAGCACAATTTACTATTTTTAGCAGTTTTTTGGGTCCTGAACTTCCGGAGCCGTTTTGAGGCCCTAAACGACGTTTTTTGGGAAATTTGGAAGCAACATGGGGCCATGGATTGATGTTGCTCTTCCCAAAGTTGTAGTGCTCGGATAGATATTTCTAACGAGCTATTTTACGCGTCAAATGGAGATCGTATGCCAAAGTTACGACCCCGGGAAGTTGATGTACCAACTTACCCAAAACGGGGCCCACAATTTGGCGTTTCATCTTC
>APFE031002286.1:132725-169015 GCA_000404065.3 Pinus taeda | reverse complement strand
TTTGAGTAAATAAATGCAGAATTTCAATTTTTAAAATGCATTTAAAAATTCGATGGATGAGATTAAAAGATATCTTGATCCTCATCGACGGTCGAGATCATTTTGACATGGATCACTCGAACTAGACGTTGGGAATTTTTCCTTTAAATAGGGTGCTAGGGGTCATTTGAGATCAGCTTAGATCTGTGAGTCTGGTGCTAAAGAAAGCTCTCTTGTAGTCAGTTTTTGTGCAATAAAGAAAGACTTTGGGGTTGAAAATATTGCTGGTATTACTCTTCTGGAAATACTGTAAGATTGTTTTATTTTTCTGCATAATCTTATTTTCAGTCATTGATAATAGCTTGATGAAGATTGATTCAGGCACATGTATCTTATCTGATCTCCGAGGTTTGAATGATAGTTTATATTCTGAAATATAATGGTAGGTATCTCCATTTGATCTGGATTTCACTATTGTTTTCTCCCTCTATGTTAATGGTTGATTTTAAGCTATGCAGGAAATCCTTTTTTTTTAGATTACCGGGCATTAGGGGAAGTTCTCAGCTGAACCAGCCAACTCCGGGATTGTGTTTTTTGAAAGAGCCCAGCCAGTTCTTGATCCTGGGCTTATCATTTGAATTTTTTTTTAATGAATGCATGAAGGGTTTTCTGAAGCATCTCACATTAAAATTCAAATTATGAAAATATTTATGTGGCATAACGAGAAATCTGGTTATTTTAGAGTCTGTAGTTTGTGAATATTGTAATTATTTAGTTAGGGTTTTCAGTTTCGTTTCTTGCACATATTATCTTTGGGTGTTCTGTTTTGCCATTACAGGTTGCAGGTTAGAGGTCTAAGGAGAAATTTTTGTTTGAAGCCAGATCTAGGCCCTGGAAGGTAAGATCTAGCCTCAGGATCAGTTCTTGCAGGTTTTTTGCTGAAGAAATTTGAGATTCTCCAAGCTATCTGTTTGCTGGGGTTTCATTTAAAATTGCTTTCCAAAAATATCAACCAGCAATCTTGCATTCCAAGGGTTTTAAAATCATTCATTTTCAGATCTAAATTTGTTTTATGAGGGTTTCAAGAAATCTGAAGGAGAGCGAGTTAAAAATTTTGTCAAGATTTCTGGAAAATATTTAGAGCTCCTCTCACTCTGCTGCAAATCAAATCCTTGTCTCCTCACAACTCCATTTCCACATTTCTCTTCAGCATTACTTCCTGCGGATTCCTTCCATGCTGCTCCAACACCTGCAAACAAAACAAAAATAAAAAAATAAAAATATTAAAAAATTAAAAAATATTTTGAAAAAGCTTAATAAAAAAAATTGAAAATTCATTTTTTATGGTCCATTTTTCTATAGCTAAACGCACTTAAAATGTTTATTTACAAGTTGGCTATATGAAAGTGGTAGCTGGTTAGCATTTAAATTTTATGGTCATTTAAAGCATTTTATTTTTCTTGAAGTTTAATTGCTAGATCATTTAAAAGGGTTGTGCATTTGTTGAAAATCTTACATCGCTTGGGTTATTTGATGATAAATGATTGTTCTACATGGTTTATATTTTCTGCAATATTCAATAAATAATCGTTTAATCATTTATTTCATAAGGCATTGGTCTATTAACTTAATAAAATCAATTAAGTGCTTGTTGCCCCTCGTGTCTCCCAACCCAACTGGTCCCAGTTGGTCATCCATTATCCCATAGGGTCTACCCCCCTTAGCCGCGGGAGATAGGCTTAAATGGAGAGATCGAGGATCAGGGTGACAGCCCCCGGTCTGAGCGTTGTCATGATAATCTGTGTGACAACAAGGCCGTTGTGGCATTTTTCGCTATAATTTTTTTTCTATGAAGGTTCATACTCTGAAATTAAAAACCATTTGAATCGAAATATTTCTGAACCTTGGGCCCACATTTCAGATCTTGTTTCACTATATTTTTAGAGATACAGTCCAAGACATTTAGGGTTTTTGCAGACTCCCGAATTACATTCCAAACAGGTGACCTTGAGAAAAATCGTCATAACTTTCTCTTTGAGCATCACATTGAAATTTCATAAGAAGTTACAAAAAGAGGAAGAAATGTACTTTTCTGTGTATGTTCTTTTTTTAGGTTTGAAGGTTGAAACAATGACACATGGTAGTTCATACAAGTTCTCTCTACTGAACTAGTCTATAATCAAGTCATTGTAGGAGATTTGGCATAACTCTTTCTTGAAGAATGCAATATTGATGAGATTGGTGGGGTTAGAAGAAGACTCATAGGGCTACCACAAGCTGAAATTGTAGAACTTGAAAATCTGAAATTACAAAGTTAAAATCGTTGAAATATCGAGCTCCTAAAAGCAAGAAAAATAATGACTCGAATCAAGAAAATATAAACACCTAGTAAGCAAATTTGGATGGATGATTTGAAGAATGCGATCGAAGCTAAGATAAATAGTTTTATATGTGCCATGGAAGCTAATATCTATGGTAAGGAAGTATATTTGGAGAAAGGCATGGAAGATTTGAAGAAAGACATGGAAGGTTTGAGGGAAGGTGGGACAAAGCTGCTACAAGAAAGACCTTTTAATGACGAAAAGGTAGTAGAGGAAACCCATGGTGAGAAAAAAGTAAATGTTGATCATGATTTCATAGAATCTAACATTGGATTGAAGACCCGCCATATTCCAAATATCGATATGAGGAATTTCGATGGCAAGGATCCCATAACATGGATACTACAGATGGAGAAATATTTTGATTTACATGATGTGCAACTGTTACAAAAGGTATGTATTGCATCTTTATATTTAGAACCAAATCAATTTTTATGGTATAAAGGGCTTTGTTCTCATAAACCACTTGTCACCTAGTCAATTTTCACGAAGGAAATGATAGCACATTATGATGATACAAAGAGCAACACCTTTTTTAGCCAATTGATAAATTTCAAACAAAAGGGTTCAATGGAAGAGCACATTGAGGACTTCCAAAAATTGAATATAAGGGTAAATGATATTCCATTGAAGAAGAGGATTGATGTCTTCATAGGGACTTTAAAGGATAACATTCAACATGAGGTTCGTCTTTGGGAACCTGATTCATTGGAGAAGGCATTCAGGTTGGCAAGAAAAATTGAAAGCAAAATTATGGCAACAAGAAATCCTGCCACTCACAATTATAAAGATGGAAGTGTTATTGCTCCTAGCCTTCCACAACCTACAAGGTTGACACCACAACAATTGGAAGAATAAGGAGAAAACGACCTTTGTTACAGTTGTGATAACAAATACAATAAAGGTCATAAGTGTTCTGAGAAGAAATTATTTTACATTGATTATGAAGAGGAGGAAGAAAAGGATCAAAACGTCAAAAGAAGAGGATATACACCAGGAACCAACCCCAGAGAAAGAAGAAATGAATCCTACCAAAATCGAATGAAACAACAAGTAGATCAACATCGTAGCAAAAGAACTTTTGATATAAGCGACTAGGTATTTTTACGACTACAACCATACAAACAAATGTGCCTCAAGCAAGCTAAGAAGGATAATAAATTGTCGCCAAAGTACTATGGTCCTTACAAGGTGCTACAAAATATTGGTACTATGTCATACAAATTGGAGTTTCATGCATCTTCCCAAGTGCCCCTAGTTTTCCATGTTTCATGCTTAAATAAGGTTATAGGAGACAAGCTCCTAGTTCAAACAATGTTGTCGGAACTTGACGAGGAAGGAAAAATCATATGGGAACCTAAAGCAGTCACGGAAACAACAACCTGACAGCTACGAAATCGATCAATTTTAGAGTATCTCATCAAGTGGAAGAACTTACTCGCTGAAGATTCCACATGGGAGGACGAGAATTTTATACAGAAGCATCCAAAACTACCCAAGTGTTGAGAACAACATTTTTTGAAGGAGAGGGGCATGTTAGGTCCCTATACTACTAGTGTAACCCCTTATTGTTATTAGTGCAACCCCCTTATTATTTTTTTTTTGCCCATGTATTCCACATATTTTTATTATTGTGCCCCATAGAAGTCCACTATTGTTATTGTTATGCCCTTACATTATTATTGGTATGTCAGCTCTAATTATATTATGACCCCTTAGACTCCTATATATAGAAAGGAGGTGTTGTCATTTGTATCATCCAAGAATTGTTCATTTATGTAATGTATAGGAGGTTGCCCTCGAAGAGGCTGATTTTGAAGTTGTTGATCTATCTTTTCTATCTTTTGTGAGCTGGTTTCATAAGACTATTCTTTTCTACACTTGAAGGCATAGGGTGGCCAAAAGGTATAGTCACATCATACTCCCAACATTCATATTCTATATCCAATTTCTTTTTCTTACCCACACCTTCTATTAAATGATTTCCTTTTGGATGATTGTCCATGTACCAAGCACCTTTTAGATCATAAATTTCTCCAAATACCACTTCACACGAGTAACATCAATCCCACTGCATCCTTCTTATCTACATAACAATACAGTGCATTATTGTTCACTAGGTTTGCAATGTAATGGCCTCTGCCAAACATATATCCAATTTATGGAGCCTTTGGAGTAGTTGTTCAAACTTCGAAGTCCTTGACTTAGGATACCAACAAAGTTCATGACATGTGAACCGTGCCAAATCAACATGTGATTTTTTCAATTGCTTTTATAAGGAAAGTATGCATCATGTTCCCCTTCCCTATTAACTTCATAAGCATCCTCTAGTTCAAAGGTCCACTCTTTGTCTGTTGGAGCATGGGTACTTTTAAGATATATTTTTACAAGTTGATATTTAAATCTATCATGAGGTAATGGAGAGATTTTGAAGTGATGTTTCAAACTATTATTGTGCATAATTTCAAACCCTCATCATATATCCTACTACCCTGTATGTCATATTTTAAACATATGCGCATAGTCAAAGAGGAGATCCATTATAGTCAATGCATATTGCATTATGAACTTAATAACACAACAACATACTACCACATCTAATTCAGAACACTGCCATATTTTTCCCTTCATGAAGTCGCCTTTCTATGATCATGAAAGCAACATAAGGTTATGTAGAGCACCTTCATCAATCTCTTCAATTTTTTAGTGTATACCTTCAAGAATATTATCATAAAACTTATAATTATGAGAGCCTACAACACTTAATGTCACTCAACTAGCATATCAGAAATCATTTTCCAAGTTATTACTTTTCTCTTTAAAGGATGATGCAACTGAGTGATTTATTTCATTGCTTCCCATGTTGTCTATTAAATCTACAAATTTGAACATTCTCCTCATTCCATCTATTCCAAGAGCCATTTCCTCCAACAAAATTAAATTTGACATATATATGTACCATTATGCCAGATTGATGGGTAATAGTCCCCTTGCTTTATTTTGTAGTTAAAAAATGAGCAAGAGGCTTGGCGATTCCCATTGCTTCTATTAAAACATTTGCACAAATACATTTTTGATCAACAACACTTCTTTTTTATTTGCAACTTTTCCTTCTTTTTAGCTTACGATTGGATTCTAAGTTACCGAAGACACTTCTCATGCCATCAACATCCTTTAAAATGTGTTAGTTAGTATAGCTATGACATTATAGGTCACATTATTGTTTGAAATTTCACCAGAGTATATCCATAGTATAAGCTTTTGCTTGGCTGTTTGTTTCTCATCCTATTCTTCAGTAAGGGGTTTTACAACTATAAGATAGATTTTTGTTTATTTATGATGTCCTTTGGATAAAAATGATTAATTTTACAGTTGTAAGATGGATTTCTGTTTATTTATGATGTACTTTGGATAAAAATGATTAATATTTTTAATGGGGGTATTCCAGGATGTGCAAGAGGTTCTCCATAACATTGATGACGGAGACCTTGAAAACCAATTGGTAGTTGTCAAATCCGTTGAAGACAATACAAGTTCTATTGAAAGATTGGGGTTATATGTTTCTCCATTAGTGATTGAAGATTTGTGTGAATGTGAAGGTGAATTTTTCAGTTCCATTTAGTAATCATTGGTAGCCTCGTATGTCTAGAACATGAGTTGTGTACCTCCAAATTATATGAAAAGGCAAGATAAATCAATGAAACAATGAGGGAAATCCTAATTAATTGGTTGATAGAGGTAAAAAATAGTTCCTATCTTAATCAATTGGTGTTTAGAGGTAAAAATTAGTTCCTATCCTAATTTGCTTTGCTACCAATCTTAGATCTATAAGAGCTTTACGTGGGAAATTTCTTAGGCTTACTTTGAAATATTAAATTTTGTAGGTGCATCTGAAATGTGAGCTAATGATAGAAACATTGTATCTCCTGGTAAACATTATGGATATGTACCTTTGTATTCAATTTGCTAGAATTTGGCAATTATAATTAGTGGGTGTCACTACGACGCTTCTAGCTTGCAAGTATCAAGATACCAAGGCTCCTTGGGTGGGATGACTTATTGACATCCATAAGCATGAGTGTAAATAAACCTTTTGTATATATCTAATTGATATAATACCTGGTTAACTTGGCTCTTGGATATTGACATAAGAAAATAAATTCATATTTCAAATTGCTAAAATAATGAACTCCACCGTTTGTTTTGTATTGTCAGTATAACCTTTTGATGTATTGATCAAATTGATTTTCACAATGCCCCTGGAAATTTGAGATTGTTTTTTAAGTGTCTTTTCTTCATTGGATTTCCTAATAAGCTTCTCCTGAACTGCTAAGAAATAAAATTTATTATCACAATGGTTAAGATGGAAAATATAGCATTCTAATTGGTTAAATTGTGTTTACCTCATTATAAAATGATCAAATACTATCCATCAATGGTTACTGTTGTTGCTGTTTGCACTGCTCAATGCATTTTGAAGAAGGATCCATGTTGGAGTAAAACACTTTCTCTTCACACAGACTACTCTAAAGGAGATCTCATGTAAGTCTTCTAGTTCTCAAGGCACCATTATTTTAACTAGTTTATCATTCTAAAGGATGCTTACTCCTAAATAACCTAGGCATTAAGTATTGGGGGTTTTCGCAGTGCACTATATTAGATATCATTTTTGGGATTCAACTACGTTAAGTAAGTCATTCATCTATGACCATTTCCATGAGAGGTAGTCGTAACTGACTAATTTCTCATGATTTTTGAATAGTCCACTTAAGCACTCATTGCATCGGGTGATGCTCACAGGGGTGAAGAAGTGGGATTGAAACTAGTGAAATGAATCACATAGCATCAATCATCACTTCGGGGCTTGCACCAGGTTATCGGGACTTCCTGGGAGGTCACCCATCCCAGATTGCCTCTGGCTCAAGAGCGCTTAACTGTGGAGTTTTCCCCACAATCAAGCCCACTTAGCTTGCTACCCCATTTGCAAAACCTTAGCAAGTATTATGCCTCATGAACCATTCAAGTAGAGTTCCCTTCACTCTTTTTGGGGAAAACTCCACAATTAAGCATGCTTGAGCCAGAGGAAATCTGGGATGGGTGACCTCCCAGGAAGTCTTGGTAATCGGGTGCAAGCCCCGGAAGTGATGATTGATGATATGTGATTCATTTCACTAGTTTCAATCCCACTTCTTCACCCTTGTGAGCATCACCCGATGTAATGAGTGCTAAGTGGACTATTAAAAAATCATGAGAAATTAGTCAGTTACGACTACCTCTCATGGAAATGGCCATAGATTAATGACTTACTTAAAACGCAGTTGAATCCCAAAAATGATATCTAATATAATGCATTGCGAAAACCCCCAATACTTAATTCAAAAAGAGTGAAGGGAACTCTTCTTGAATGGTTCATGAGGCACAATACTTGCTAAGGTTTTGCTAATGGGGTAGCAAGCTAATTGGGCTTGATTGTGGGGAAAACTCCATAGTTAAGCGTGCTTGACCCAGAGGTAATCTGGGATGGGTGACCTCCCGGGAAGTCCTGGTAACCGGGTGCAAGCCCCAGAAGTGATGATTGATACTATGTGATTCATTTCACTAGTTTCAATCCCACTTCTTCACCCCTGTGAGCATCACTCAATGTAATGAGTGCTAAGTGGACTATTCAAAAATCATGGGAAATTAGTCAGTTATGACTACCTATCATGGAAATGGTCATAGATGAATGACTTACTTAACACAGTTGAATCCCAAAAATGATATCTAACCTAGGCATTTTCATGAATTACACAATATGTGGATTATATTACCAAAACATATTGGACCAACTACGAAACTAATTTACCCACAACTTATCTGAAATTGTATCTAATTCTTGATATGGGAATGATTGACGAATGTGCACATCAAACTATCTGTGGTGTGCACATTTTTAGTTAACTTTATACATTGTTAAGGAATAACATTTGATTTACTTGTGCCTGGGAATGTGCACACTTCATGGTTGACTTCCACTTAAGTGCAGGAGGAAATAAGCTGAGAGTTGTTCATGAGAAGTATTCAGATCTAATTTTTGGATATTTTCTTTTTTAAGCCCTACCAACATACACCAGCAACAATTACACTATCATTTGTACTAGTGATGGCATAGGCTCAAGTGCACAAGAAGGGGGATTAAAAACACCTAGCCAACTAAAATCAAGGAAACATAGTGCACCAATATTGACTGCCATGCTAATAGTCCAAAGCGATGTATTTGTCACTCTCTTATACTTTTCTTGTTTGGTTCTAATTCAACCCATATACACAAGCCAAAGAGTATCCATGTCCACTCCAAATTACTAGTAAGTTTTATAACCTTAAGTGTTTAATTATGTTGTAAGTTGAAGGAAAACGATTAATAGTCTTGATAGCCATAAGATAGAACTGTGTTTATTATGATGTAAGTTGGATGAAAATGATTAATAATCATGATAAGGGTACTTCAGGATGCATTCAGTGATTTCCATCAGGTCCTCCCTAACATTGATGATGAAGATGTAGCCATTGAAGATATATGCAAATTATACTAGACAATTGAGGTATGTTTCTCTGTCAATGTTTTGCAGTTTCTTGTGAGTGTGAACGTAAGATTTAATTTCCTTAACTAAAAATTGCTAGTGATGTATGCCCAAGACATGAGTTCTATACCTCTAGATTATATGTGAAATCAGGTTAAAATCAACACATAGTTGAGTCCAATCGTGATTGACTGGTTGATGGAGGTACAACTTTGTTCCTATGCTAGTTTTGGTTGTTGTCAAAATTAGATCTAAAAGAGGTTTAAATGGTCTATCACTTAGGCCTGACATCAAAATCTTAAAAGTTTCAGTTGCATCTAAAACTTGAACTACTGCTAGAGATGTTGTATCTCATTGTGAACATAATTGATATATACCTTTCCATTTAGAGTACTGCAACGAAGAATTTGCCATTACTAGTTGTCGTTGCATGTTTATAGTTGGAAAATATGAAGAAGTTTGTCCTCCATAGGTAAGAAGACTTACTGACATCTACAAGGAAGGATGGGTATAAGGAAACCTTTTATGTATATATCTAATTAATAGAAGACCTTGTTGGTTGTTTAAATGTACATGGTTATTTCCCCATTAACCATGTGTCCCTAGGGGCTGGATATGTGTAACCATGCTACACTAGTTATATGTTGTTGATTTGCATCTTTTTTTAAGACAAAATTTGTGCATTTGATATTTCAAGGAGAAACTAATGTCTTTCATCAAAGTTAATAGCTTAAGTAAACAACTAGTACAATTCAAGCCAATTTACTTATTCTATATGATAGTTTATGTTCTTTCTTATTAACATAAACTCTTGTTGGAGATGAATTTAAAGTTAAAATGTGAAGGAATAGAACTATCCTTTATTTCCCTTGTGATTAAGGTTATAAAGACACTCGAATCTCTCTAGTAAGTGAGGATTTTCTCTGCATTGCTTTTGTGAATAGTGTCAATAAAATGTCCTAAAAAGTTTTGCTATATGAGAAATTATTTTGTTTTGAAGACTTTGACCTTGTATTGAAATGGTTTCTTGTTTTCAAATTTTTGTTATGAAATCTTCTTAAGACCTTGAGAGTGATTACTTTTGTCAGGACTGCTTTTAAGGCACAATTCAAATGGTTTAGATCTTAGGAGGCTTGAAAAGGTTGCATGAAGTTGGAGCCCTTGGTGAACATCTACAGCCTGTTACTAAATAATTGTTAGAAGAGGAAGAAATAATAAATTCAGAAGGGAAACAAAGTACCAATACAAGTATATTTTTACTCAAGCATCAAATTAAGCAGTTTTCTAGTTTACTTGCAATGCATCAGACACATGGAAATTCCATTACCATATCATTGTAGATTGAAATAAGTGTGAAATGATATTCTTCTTTAAAAATAGTATGGTAAGGTAATTCCATTGCAATCAAATTGTGATGCCTCCTATAAAGCTTCACAAGAATTGAATGACACTATATATATTCACCCAAAGTATCCAAACTAGAAAAGTCCAAAACAAGAGAGTAACCAATGTTTTCATCATCCACATTTTCTTCCTCTGAGTCACTTAGAACTATTAGTTTAGAATCCTTTGGAATTTCAAAACAAACATGCTTGGAGGTATTTGTTGAAAGGGAGAGTCAAAACCTGACATATTTATTTCTTGAAAAGTTGAGTTTGATACTTGGATCTTTCACATCTCTATTTGTATCAGTCACACTATGGCTGCCAGATGGCACACATTTTAATAAGCTTATGTGCCTTTTCTACTATGTAATGATTACTCCCTAGTATCTACTTTCTTATTAGATGCCCCAATGCCTCCATAGTGTATATCCTCTCCATGGACCTTATCATCAGCATGCGTAGAAACATTTTTTTCATCTTTGTATGGGCATTGAATTCCTATTGGTTCTCTTGTCCAACTAGAACTTGATCCTCCAGAAGTGTAAGCTTCTGTGTGTAAACACCAACAAATTTATTTTTAATTATTTAATTCAAACTACTAGAAATTGAGGAGCTACAAGAATCAACACCATCTTTGATTTGAACCTAAATAGTCTTATTATCTCTGAATATTTCCCTAACCACAATGACTAGTAGATGCTCCTCATGGATCATTTCTCTCATTCTATCTATTAATAAAATCCGCAAAATGTATCCCTACATTTGAATCTTGGGAAAAAACATATGATTGTTATCATTTAAATTATCCATATCTCTTGGAGCCCAAAAATCCATTTGCTTTGGATGAACTTTATCTATAACCTCAAAAGCAACCCTATTATAAGTTGAAGGACCATTATGTCCTCGAGTATTGACAAAGTATGATGGAATGAAACTGGGTGAGGACTAGATCCAAGTTTAGCATGTCAAAATATAGGTTCATTAAAATGACGACCTTGGTTTGAATTTATCCACCATACAAACTAGGACCACCCATACTTATCGCTGCCATCTCTCTTTCATCATCAAGACTAACATATTGAGGACCTATAACCCATGGAGGCCCATGGTAGTCATTGCAATTCAATTTATCAGAATACATGCCATGTCCAAAAGTTTTTATATTTAATCTATGCATCCAATGTGGCCATTTCTTATTATGAGATTTACGACATCTAAAAATGGCATCATTAACATAATTTTGAAGAAGTCTACAAAGGTCAAAATATTTTTTTTCACATTTACAACTTCCCTCACATTTGTTGGTTCCTGAATCTCGAACACTTTCGTAATGAAAATAGGAAAAGTCAAGCAACAAAAATGGTCCACTCTCTTTTCATCTATTGATGTTAGAATGAAGTTTTGTTAGAGGCACTGCTTGTTTGTTTGTTTGTTTTGGTTAGAAAAGGGTTTGCTCTTGGTTTTATGTGACTTTCAATTTATCTTATGTAGCATGTTGAGAAATGGGAAAGAATAATGTGTGACATTTATCTTGCAGAAATTGATGTTGAATGAAGGGAGACGAAATTTAAACAAGCTACAATTTACTTTGGTAAAGGCGGAGGAACATCTTAAAAAGCTGCATAAGCATACACCATATACAGAGTTTGAACATAAGTAATATATGGATTTTTCTTTTGCAGATATGTTCTTTTTTCTACCCAAGATATCACAACAAGAAAAATATTTATATTGCAGAAATTGTTTGAGGACCTCGTTGAGGTCGATTTTTCTGATGTCGTACTTGATTGGTACCTTCTCATATGTCATGGAGGCTTTAAATATGAATTAGTATGTTCCCGAAACAAATCATATTCAAATTTTATAGATATAAAAGATAAAAGCAAATGTCTATGCCTTCATTTTATTTTTACTTGACTCTGATGTGGGCAAGTTATAGGAAATGTGATTGGAAAAAGGATGGGGAGACAATGCAGAGCATGTCTTGGATATGATTCGTTTTCTATTAGATATCCTTCAGGCACTTGAGCCATCGACTTTGGAAATGTTTCTAGTATGGATTCCTATTGTTTTTAATGTTGTGATTCTTTCACCTCATGGTTATTTTGGGAAAGCAAATGTTTTAGGAATGCCAGATAAGACATCAATGGACAAGTAACATATTTTTTATAATTGCAATGTCCATTCCATGATATCCTCTCTTTATTGTTTGATTGTATTTTGAATGTTTCTTTTGATTTTGTTTTTCCTTGTAACTATGAAATTGAAAATACTTTATCATATCCATTTAAACAACAACCAAAGTTTGAAGATGAAATTAGTATTATACAATATTGAATGGAATCCTTTTAGCTATTTTGTGTTAAAATATTTTCATGACTGTTAGAAAATTTTACCTTCCTGTTGTTATTTGAGCACATGTTGTTTATATACTCGACCAAATTCATGTGTTAGAAAATTAAATGTTGTTGCGAATAAAACGACAAGGATTAAACATCACACCTCATATTATTTGTTTTCACAAGTTGTCTACAACATGAAATTTTTAGCATGTAACTTAGTTGGCATGATTGTGCCAAAGCTTTCCCCGAAGGTTGAATACTAAGTTACTAAGATGTTACTTTCTATGGTGACATTTTGTTTGTTTTGATTATATAGGTCATCTGGCCACATAGTGGCCACTATCGCCCAATTGAAGAAAACTTGTTTGAGTTTCTTCCTTGGATGGGGAAAGATGGCTTTGACATTACTTATGTTGAGGTATATTTCGTATAAATTCTTTATAATCTACTTTAGTTTATATTATAGCGTTCATTGTCTTTCATGTTTTACCCTCTACATTGCATCTTTTTTTTTCTTCATAAAATGAACTCAATATTGATGGTAAGAAGCAAGAATTGAAGAAATAGGAGTGCAATTACACAGGAGCAACACATGCAAAAAGAGAGATAAAAGAGAACCATTCTAGTGATACCCTTGGAGCCAATATCCCATATAAGACACACACAGAGAGATTGATGGTCAAGTCTTTAGAGTTGGTGAATTCACTTGCAATGCCTTGGCAACACAACAATAATGTTTTGAAGTGATGAAACATCATTTCATGTGTAAATTGTTGTCCAACCAATATTACGCTGGAAACTCATATTGTAATACTTTAACATTTCATATAATATGCAACTTTGTGTTTTCATATTAGATGAACATGCACATTGTATGACAATTTTTAAATTTAGTCGCAAAATCATACTAATTAATTTATTTTGATTAATAATGAACACATAAAATCAATATAAAACTACTAAATTAGTAGTTTATATTGATTAATGATGAACATAAATAAAATGAATTTACGACTAAATTAGTCATTTATAATGATTATTAACGAAAGTAAATGAAATGAATATAAACTACTAAATTAGTCGTTTATATAATAAATATGGAACTACCAAAAAAAGATAAATGACTACTGCAAATGATAAATTTTTGATTGCAAATGATGAATAAATTTTGCATATATATGACTATTAGTAGCTAATTTACAATATCTTATAACACAACCAAAATTTAGTCATATTTCTTTAGTCATTAATTGGTTTCAAACAATGATTAAAATTTTCATATATATGACTATTAATAGTTAATTTACAATATCTTATAACACAACCAACATTTTGGTCATATTTCTTTGGTCATTAATTGGTTTTCTCGGCTGATCATATAGTAATATATTTTGTTGTATATTTGGTCATTAATTGTGGCAATTAATGACTAAATTAATGACCAAATTTATGACTAAATATACTACTAGACGATAAAATTGAGATAACCAATTAATGACTAAGCTAAAAATGACTAAAAGTTGGTCGCATTATAAGATACTGTAAATTAGCTACTATTGGTCACCGATTGAAAAATGGTTGTTTATATGCAAAATTTAGTCAATTTTTTAGTAACTAATTAGCCATTTTGTACTAGTGTAAGCAATAATTCTTCCACAAGAATGATTCCTAACGGCCCTTTCAAACAACAACATACATACATACATACATATATACACATATAAACATTAGCATAAAACAATAATGATCCTTGAAGACCCTTTCAGACAACAACATACATACATACATATACATGTATACACATAATCGTTAGCAAAATCATGATCACAACATAATTACCAAATAACATAAGGTCTAGATTAAGAAAACTCCCTTTATTTGTGCACAACATGCACAACATTGAGAACAATAGTTCCCAACTTAGCCAAGGCATATGATGACTCAAATCTATTTACCTTATCTTTCCTGATTACCTTTCTCATGACTATACTGCCACTGTCCATTTACACCAATGGATAGACCTAATTTAACCTATTGTCATATTCTTACCTTAAACTGCCCTTACTCATGCACTGAGCTTCATTCGGGTCTTACATTACCTACTAGGTTTCATTCAACTCCCCCTGAGCTCCATTAACTTTCCTCTTTCCCAACCAATTCCCAAGACCCTTAAAACATAAAAGGAAGGAACAAGAAACAAACAAGAAGAAAACCACGAAAACCATGAAAACCAATAACAATATGACACCACAAACAAAGTGGAATGGCCATGCATCACACAAACAAAACCCATAATCAAGCTCAAACAAAACACAAAATACCGAAGGCACAAAACTAACAACAAACACCATGACTCAATGCCCATGGGTTCCCAATGCTTCCAAAGGAAATCTCAACCCGAGCCTTCTTAAGATTCCATGGCATTCTCTTTTCCATGCAATCTCCTGCATCATACTACCATAAACACATAACTGTCAACGCATAAATAAATATACAATGCATTAGCTATCTTACCTTGCTGTGCCAAGCATGTTGCGTTTTAGTTAAATACATCCGTGCCATATCTCAAGGGACTCCAATTCCTTGATGGATCCATCTAGAACTACAAAATAACTAATATACTTGTCAAATACATATTCATGACTATAGCACATATCTGCATAATGTCACACAAAATCAAGGTTAAGAAGAATTCTTGTATGCAAAACACTCATTCGTTTGGAATTAGGGTTTCCAAACATTGCCAAATGAACCCTTATCCAATTCCTTCCTTTTACCTTGCTACACATGAATCTTACTATGCGCTGTCACATCACTCAGCTGTTAGTTATATAAACAAATCAACTATTACCTTGTCACGTTAATACCAAGCATGTTTCCTTGCAACTTCTCACACATGTCAATCACATGTTCCAAATATCAATACAACATATTTATTAATCTAAAATCAACCTTTACTAAGTCTGGAAACCATGTGATAATCAATAATCAACTCACATTCATCAGTCATAATACATAATGCTACAACTATCACCTACTTACACTCAAGCGCATATCAACTGTCTCAACACATATATACTAGTACAACCAACTTACAACAAGATTATTTCTTCAAGCAATCTTATAGACACATACTCATATCATGCAATTAATCAAACATTCAAACAACATATAAATGACATAACCAAATACTCAAACACCAAATAGACGACATAATCAAACATTCAAGCACCAAGTAGATGCCATAAGAAAACTCGTACCTTAATGTATCTCATGGGAGGCTATCTTGTTTGCACAATCAATCTAGATTAGCACAATATAATTTCACAACATATCAACTCAAGCATAAATAGGATCATGATGTCTATCACAGTAACTAGCTAACATGTTCACATCATAACTCATAAACAATTATCATTCATGCATAACAATCACATAGGAACTATCAGTATAGATAGTGCAACATAATGTCACAAATAGACTGACTCATACTTGAATGTCATATCCCTAACCATCTGCATAGGCCAATCCAAATTAGCATGATACATATAACATCAAGATTTCAATGTAGTAACCCTAGTCATCAAGTTAACTATCATATAATGATCAACAAGTTAATATATAACATACTTATCAACAACATATAACATAATCATCAAACTAACTATCATATAACAACAACAACAATGCATACAACCACATGTTACTATCATTCATGACTATTCAACACATGTGCATATGACTACACTAATAAACTAGCATCTACCATGCATGTAACCACAACAACAATAAAATGACAAACATTTATACAACCCTAATGCATATAACAATCCATTAACTAACATACTTGCATACCCACCCTGCAAACCTGTATGATGATCTGCTCTTACCCTGACGTTTAGTATTGCATCCTCACTCTGATGATTTGCATCTCCTTCTCTATCTCAACCAACACATTAGCATCATAACGTACCAACAACATCATGATGACCTAAAATGTCTACAATGACCTCATGGAAAACAACCTTAACCATGAAAATGCACGCATAACAACATATAGACACTGAAATGCATAACAAATCCATATACAACCAACATGCTTTCGCGACAAACACATGCCAACAACAACATCATCAACTTCTACATGACAACACAACTGTAACAATGGCCATCACCATGCACACATAACAAGCACATATACAACCTACATGTGTGCATGACAATCCACATTCCGCCCATCCAATCCAAGTGTTGAACCATGTTCTGATACCACTTTCTGGTTTTAGATATCACCCAAAGAGAACAAAAACCAGACATCACCCAAAGACAACGAAACCCACTCTAATACCACTCTCCTCCCACATCTACCCAAGTAACAATCCAATCGGGGTAAACATATGATGAAGAGTTACTATGATATGGTTCAACTCCCTATGTAACAATTAAGGAGGTGGAATCAATGGAACATAGACAACCTCACCTCTACACTTGCAACAGATTCCCTAGGAGTGATCCATTAATGAAAAAGGTATTATAGACTATGTGTGAATTCGCTTATGTTACTTAGTGCAACAGATCGAAAAGATTGTGAATAACATAAACACATAAACAATTTGAAAAACACATTCAAACACATCAACACAACCAAATTTAATAAAGGAGTTCACCATACTTTCTGGCTATGTCCCTTGGTCCTTTCACTTCCAATGCCAACCTCTTTATTTTGTATTCAAATTGTTGTTACAAGTATGACCTCAAAAACAGAGTCTCAAATAAGAAAATGGATCTCACCACTGCGTTTAGCTTGAAATTTAGAGTCAAACGAGTATAAACTTGACCATATTTGGCCACTGTGACCTCCAGACCCCCTGGAATGGTCCAAAACCATAATCCTCTGTTATCTTTCGGTGATACGGTATTAATATACCACATGCAGTTGCAATCTGCAGTGAATGTGGGATAATGCGATAACAAAAAATCAGAGGACCAATGGTCGTGGGGTCGACTTTGAAGTCTGACCTTTTTTCCAGCAGAAATATCGACACCAAAATAAATACAAGTTTATCGTATCCTCCTAATCTCCACCGTCGATCTGTCCCATCTGATCCAACGACTATCATGTCGCCTGCTTGCCAACTAGCCCTAACGATCTCCACCGTTGATGTGACCCGTCCAATCGAACGACTATCACACAATCTCGTGTGAAATCTTGCATGACCGATATCAGACAGAGAGCACGCAACAAAAGTGGTTTTCTCTTGCTACTTGTCGCAGGCTAAGGTTAATCGCGTGAATTTTTGAAAAATTGTTTACCACCTTTAGGGCGCACGAGGTACCACTTCCCATTTTCCTACTGGAACTCAAAAAGTTAAACTTATTTTTAATAACCACACCGTGTTTGCTTAGAACATTAACCTGCTTGCATGTTCTAACGCGATATGCGTTGATCTCCTCTGATCGGACGATCACCACTTCCCTGCGATTTCCATCAGTTTTAGCAATCTACCAAATTTATTTCTCATCCACCACATTGGTATTTCATACCAACATTGGGAAAATCTGGGCTGCCATGTGTTAGCACTGGATTGGCTCGTGTGAACCAATCATAAATTGCCACGTCAGCTTCTCTGCTGACATCATCTAGAACCTGTGACTCATTTCCGGGTTGCCACGTGTTCTGCTGATGCAGGCATTGACTGTTGACCATTGACCTTTGACTTGGTTCCACTTCATCTGCATTTGAAGACTTTGATCTGGAGGCAAAACTGAATCCATTTTGGATCACTCCTCCCCACTGGAATCTTTTGGTCCCCCAAAAGTTGGTTTTAGCTGTCGAGTAAGTGAGGATAAAGTTCCCTCACTTTTCCAATCTCTATCCATCGCGCTTTACTTGGATTTGTACCTTTGAGTCCAACTCGAAGATACTCAACATTTCCCTATCGTGAAGTCCTTATCCTCCTGTCGAGAACTGTGTCCTCATGTAGCTCATTGAGATACTCAGGTAAAAGATCTTCAATGGAAGGTAGTTGAACTTGCTCTTCGGGATCTTCAACCAATGAAGGTTCATACAACCGCAATTTTTCAACATTTACGATGGAATAGATCTACATATAAGCTGGTAGATCTAAGCGGAAAGCATTTTCACCAATTTTGTTAAGTATTTTGAAAGGACCATATCTAATTGGTTTCAACTTTTTACCTTCCCCTTGTAGTCTTTCTTTGCTGATGTACAACCAGACTTGATCACCAACTTGAAAACTATGCTCAACTCGATGCTTGTCATGTCGTGCCTTATACTTTGCCTGGATTCTTTCCATTTGTTCTTGTACTGCCTGGTGAATTTCCTGGATTTGTTCAATGAGCTTGGTTGCTTTGTCCACATCACTATGTCCATCAACTGCTATGCCTTTACCAAAGATAAAATCCAAGGGAGACTTTGGTATAAAACTAAAACAAGTTTCAAAAGGAGATCTCTGAGTAGAAGAGTGTTTGGCATGGTTGTAAGCATGTTGCACATAACATAAATGCTCATCCCTAAGTTTTGGATGCTTGCTGCAATATCCTCGAAGCAACTGTATCACCGTCCTATTGACCACTTATGTCTGACCATCTGTTTGTGGATGAAATGTCATGCTCTTCTTTAACTTTGTGTCCATTAACTCCCATAGACTTGACCAAAGTTTCCCGACAAATCGAGAATCTCGACCGGATTAATAGAAGTGGGTAACCCAAAATGAACCCATACATTTTGAAAGAACAACTTTGCAGTTTGTTCAGCCGTGACCTGTTTATTACATGGTGTCAAAATACAAATCTTATTGAACCTATCCACAAATACATACAAATAACCATGACTCTTTCTAGACTTTGGAAATCCCCCAACAAAATCCATGGAAACACTTTCCCAAGGACGAGAAGGAATTGGAAGTGGAGTATACAATCCTAATTCTATTACTTGGCTTGCTTGTAACACACATAGTACATCCTTTAATATATCTAGAAACTGTCTCATTCATTCGTGGCCAATAGCAGAATCTTTGTAACTGTGCAACTGTTTTACTTACACCAAAATGACCTGATATGAGAGAAGTATGTGCTTCTCGAATTATATTAACTCTTTCAGTTTGTGGAATGCATAACTTTCCCAAATGATATAAGAGTTTTTCCTTAATGAAATAATCTAATTCTTCTACCTTCTTGCCATGACTTAAAGTTGCATATACATCCTTAAAATCCGTGTCTTGAGCATATTGTTCAATGTAACTTTCATGAATTACCGAATTATGCTTAAGTATTGTGGATGCATTTATAATTGGTCTTGATAACATGTCTGCGACCATATTATGTATGCCCTTCTTATATCTAATAACAAGATGAAATTGCTGTAGAAAACCCATCCACCTGTAATGTCGTGACTGTTGCAATTTAGTTTGTGAGTGTAAATATTGAAGTGGTTGATGATCTGTGTGTATGATTGTTTCTTTACCCATTATGTAATGTTTATACTTTTTAACACTCTAAGCTAATGCATATAATTCTTTATCATATGTAGGATAGCTAACTATTGTTGATGTGAATGCCTTAGAATGAAAGCATATAGGCTTCCTGTGCTGCATCAACACTACCCCATGGCATATTCACTTGCATATGTCTCGATCTCAAATGGATGTTGAAGATCTGGAAGTGCTAGTACTGGCGCTGTACTGATCCTTTCTTTCAATGTGTTGAAGGCTTTCTACTATTTGCCTCCCCACTGAAACACCTATTTCACACATGTCAAAGCATGTAAAGGAGCTGCAATCAAAGAAAAGTTAGCAATAAACTTTCTCCAATATTGCACTGCCCCTAAGAAACTTCTAACTTCTGTAGTAGTTTTGGGCTTAGGCCAATTTACAATGACTTCAACCTTAGAGGGATCTATCTTCAATTCACCACCCCCTACAATATAACCCAAATAATTCAAAGATGTTCTACCAAATTCACATTTTGACAGTTTTACATAGAGATTTTCTCTTTTCAAAACATCTAAAATATGCTTTACATGTTCATCCCATGTTCTACTAAAAACAAGAATATCATCTAAATAGACTATTAAAAAATCATCAATGAATGGTCTAAATACATCATTCATGACTCGCATGAAAGTAGCTGGAGTGTTAGTTAAGCCAAAAGGCATAACCATCCATTCATAGAGTCCTTGCTTCGTTTTGAAAGTAGTCTTCCATACATCCTGTTCTGCAACTCTGATATGATGGTAGCCGCTTTGCAAGTCCAATTTAGACAAGTAAATTGCATCTTTTAACTGATCTAACAAATCATCAATACGAGGAAGAGGATAACGATTATTTATTGTGATTTTATTTAGTGCTCTAAAATCAATGTACATTCTCCACGAACCATCTTTCTTTTGCACTAACACAATAGGTGATCCGCACGGTGATGTGCTTCATCGAATAAACCCTTGATCGAGCAACTCCTGTACCTGCTTCTTTATCTCTGCATTTTCTAGAGCTAATAACGTGTACATTCCAATATTAGGTAGTGGAGCATCTTGCTGCAAATAAATCTCATGTTCTATCTCTCTCTTGGGTGGAAGCCCTTTAGGCTCTTGAAACAGAATATCATAATCGGAAACAACTTTAACTAGATCTGCTCTCTATTTAGGATTACAGCCTTGGAAAGCATCGGATTTATCAATATCCTTTGCTTTTACAATCACAAGTAAAAATTGTTTACTTGAATTTGCAATTCTTTTCGTTTGTTCCGAATTTATGAGAGAGAAATTATCTTTGAGTTTATGAGCCCTTATAATATATTCAGTTCCATCCTTAGTAAGTTGATACTTATTTTCAGTTCGATAGAAGATAGCATTTCTATCGTACAAGTATGGACTTCCTAATACAATTCCACATATGTCCAATGGGACTATGTCTAACTCAACCTCATCTACAAACTTTGACCCAATAACAACGAAGTTTACATTGTTTAGTAACTTATAGCTTAGTTTTATCACACACCTGACCTAATGGATATGGCTTTTTATGAGGTTTTGTTTCTAGACCCAACTTCTTTACAATTTCTTCAGAAATCAAATTAACTTGTGACCCGTTATCAAATAATGTATCAATTTTAGTATGCATGGAAACGACTCTAATATGAAATAGCTCATTTCTTTTCCTCTCATCATTATCATTATCAACAGAATTCGAAGAAGTACTTGTAGATGCTTTAGAATCTTTACCTTTTATACCTGTAGCTGTAACTGTTGTGTCGTCACTTGAATCTAACCCTAAGTCCTTTTGAATAGCAACAACATTCTTTCACTCTTTACTCCCTAACTTCTTAGGCTTCAATTTCGGATGCAATGACCAATAGTGTGCCTCATTGTGTCCTTCCTTCTTACAATGAGTGCATGAAGGTTTATCCTTCTTTAGAGTGTTTGTTTTCTTCTCCCTCCATTTAATTTTCTTCTTGCCTTTATTTTTGCTTTCAATAGGTTTGGATGATTTCCCAACATCTTGGGTTATATTTTTACCTCTAGCTTTTAGATGAGTTGCTTGAATTGATACATCATCTAAGATAGTTGGATTAAACATAAGTATGGTATACCTCAAATAACTATGAAGACCACCTATGTATTTCAACAATATCTCTGGTGAGTCCAATGATATGCCTAATATTAAAGCTCTCTTATGGAATTCTTGAGTATAACTTTGAACACTTTGACCTTTTAATTGACGTAGTGTTTTCCAACTCATCATTGCTTGTTTCATATATTCCAAAGGATAAAATTGCTTTTTAATAGCAGAAACAAATTCATTCCAAGTTGAAATGATTTTACCACGCTTTTGGAGATCTGCTTGTGTCTTGCCTTCCCACCATACAAGTGTGGTTCCTCCAAGTCGAAGGCTAGCGAGTTGGATCTTCTTCCTTTTTGAAACAACTTTCTGCACCCTGCAATATACTTCAATTTGTCTAATCCAATTATCAAGCTTTTCAGCGTTAAGTTCTCTATCATAAATTGGCAAATCAAATTTTACATCTCATTTGATCAAATATAATTTTTGCTTTTTCTTTTTAGAAGAACCAGTTTTATGAGAAGAAGACGACGATGACGATGATGGTGATGATGGAGGAGATGGTGGAGGAAGCTTTTCCCTTGTCTCTTTATCTGGAGGAACAAAAATAAAAGGTTCCTATGTTCCTTTGTCTGGTTTAGGTGATGAAGTGTCTTCACCTTTACCCTTTTTAAGCTCATTATACATCTCTTCCACCATTGCACATATCGTCATGAAACTATCCAAGAATTGGGTTTTTGACCCAGGTGGAGTTTCATCTGCCATCCTTCTTTATGAAAAGACCCTTCCAATCTCTGGATTCGCCTCAACAAGTTCACCTTCACCTCGTCCGAGCCTCAACTTAGTAAGCATTCAAATATCCACACAAACTTGTCAAACCTTAAAAACCTTACTACTCTGATACCACTTGATTTGTTAATGAAAAAGGTATTATAGACTATGTGTGAATTCACTTATGTTACTTAGTGCAACAGATCAAAAAGATTGTGAATAACATAAACACATAAACAATTTGAAAAACACATTCAAACACATCAACACAACCAAATTTAATAAAGGATTTCACCAGAATTTTCGGCTACGTCTCCTGGTCCTTTCGCTTCCACTGCTGACTTCTTTATTTTGCCTTCAAATTGTTGTTACAGGTATGAGCTCGAAAACAAAGTCTCAAATAATAAAATGGATCTCACCACTGTGTTTAGCTCGAAATTTCGAGTCAAGCGAGTATAAACTTGACCATATTTGGCCACTGTGACCTCCAGACCCCCTGGAATGGTCCAAAACTATAATCCTCTATTATCTTTCGGTGATATGGTATTAATATACCACATGCAGTTGCAATCTGCGATGAATGTAGGATAATACGAAAACATAAAATCAGAGGATTGGCGATCATGGGGTTGACCCCGATGTCTGGCCTTTTTCCAGTGGAAGTCCTGACACCAAATTAAATACAAGTTTATCATATCCTCCAAATCTCCACCGTCGATCTGTCCCATCTGATCCAACGACTATCGTGTCTTCTGCTCGCCAACTATCTCGAACGATCTCCATCATTGATGTGACCCGTCCAATCGAATAGCTATCGCGCAATCTCGCATGAAATCTTGCACGACCGATATCAAACCGAGATCGCATGAGAAAAGTGGTTTTCTCGTGCTACGTGTCGCACGCTAAGATTAATTGCGTGAATTTTCGAAAAACCTTTTACCACCTTTAGGGCACGCGAGATACCACTTCCCATTTTCCTGCTGGAACTCAAAGAAGTTAAACTTATTTTTAATAACCACATCATGTCTATTTAGAACGTTAACCTACTTGCGTGTTCTGATGTGATATGCATCGATCTCCTCTGATCGGATGATCACCACTTCCCTATGATTTCCGTCAGTTTTAGTAGTCTGCCAAATTTCTTTCTCATCCTCCACATTAGGATTTCATGCCAACATTGGGCAAATCCGGGCTACCATGTGTCAGCACCAGATTGGCCCATGTGAACCAATCACAAATTGCCACGTCATCTTCTCTGCTGACATAATCCAGAACCTGTGACTCATTCCCGGGTTGCCACATGTCCTGCTAACACAGGCATTAACTGTTGACCGTTGACTTGGTTCCACTTTCATCTACATTGGACGACTTTGATTTGGAGGCAAAACTGAATCCATTTTGGATCAAGAAGCCATCCAACCCATCCAGGTGACCAATCCCTTAGATAAACTGGCATTTTGCTGCCTTAAAGCCTCAGTCGCTCCCTTGACATGGGCATGCATGTGATTGGGACCCTCAAGTTTCTCCCACAGCAAGGCATGCATGCAACTGGGGACTTTTCCAAGTAGTTCTATGCCAACAACTCTAAATTTTAGGCCACTTTTTCACGGCCATAACTGAGGCCAATGCCCAAAACTCCATGAAATTTCCAGAAATGAAAGGTAACCTCAAAACAATGATACAAATGAAAATACTTGACTGGGCCACTACTAGCCATGACAGGAATTTTGTCAAACATGTCAAAATAAGCAACCTACATGCTTAAACAACAAATCTAAGCATAGGGGTCTCATACTTATCTGATAATTGTCAAGAAGGATTGATGCCTTCTCACATTAGTTGCATTATCATCTATTAGGTCACTATTGTAACATCTACAACCACCCTCCAAAATTTTTCCTTCGCTTCATTTTGGAGCCTCCCTCCTTAAATCTCAAAAGATTATCTTGCACTCCCTAGGTACTTGTGTTTTTATTTGAATTTATCTTTCGCTTTACAACTTATGTTTCTTACTTGTTTTGATTTATAACCACAAGATTACCTCCCATGACTTGGTTGCATTCGATTCTTGCACTGCCTTGGAAAACTGTGCAGTCCTAGAGGGCAACCATCCTTTCTCTCAGGAATTGTGCATCTCAACCCAACAGTGAGCCTTGCTCTCAAGAATTGCACAGATCAACCCAGTAGTGAGCTTCAGCTCCAGAACTGCACAGACCCAGTTGACAACTTGTCTTCAGTTGGGAAACTATGTAGAGTATGAGAGGCAGCCAGAGCCACTCAGCCCAGAAATTATGCAAAACCTACCGTGCTAAAAAACTGCTTAATGCATGAACTAGAGAGTTGCTTGGTCCTTCCTAGAACTGCATAATATTTCCGAGTTATGCGTGGCACTTTTCCTAAAAATCAAGAAGTTAAGAGGAAAATCACCCCTAGGAAGTAGGGATCTATTATTAGTTTCTCGAAGGTGACACATTGCCATCTTTAGAAGTTTCTGCCAAGTGTCGTTGTTGTCCTTGATCTCAAGCATATGCGTCTTGAACTCCATTTTTCTCAAATCTATGTAATGGATGCCTCTAGAGATCACTTTTGCATTCGATCATCAAGTTCTACCCTCCCTAGGAGATCAAGGAGCCTTCAGAGCATTGTCATCACTTTTTGGAGTGAGTTTTTCTTTTATCGCCTTATGCCACTTTTTCTGTCGCTTTTGTTTATTTAACTTGTGAGAGTGTTGCTTCACTTGTTTTGTTGAATGACCACTAGCATTTTAACTTGTTTTAGTTTGTAGAAGTGTTGTTTCAAGTTATACATTGCCTTCCCCAAGCGTCACATGATTTTTCCCATTTTTGCACCAACGCTTGTCATGCGATGACTCCCTTCACATGCCTCCTCTTACTTCAGTTTGATCCATTGTTGCACTTGTTTTACATGCATACATCTACATTTAGTTAGATCTACACTCATCCTCACATCATCCTTCAGATCTACTTGTTTTCACACTCCCATGAACATCTCTCGGCTCCCCTTTCCCGGATCTTACACTTCACTTCATGCACTACACAATCTAGGAGCTCAAGGCCTCTGCCTTGGCTTCTGAAATTGTGCAGAGCATGTCTTGGGATGGCTCCAACTGTGCAATGTGCAATTCTAAGAGCCAGTCTCCCAACTTGGTCACTGAGACTGCGCAATGTGCAGTCTCTCCCAGACCTTGACCCTGACTGAACTGCGCATTATGCAGTTCTAGTCATCAAGCTTCCTCACTAACTGCTGGGACTATGTAGTGCACAGTTCCCACAGTCAGTCAATCACCCATGTTAGCCAAAATTACATAATTCCCCTTATTAGATGCCCAATTATTGCTTGATCATGTTGTGAAGTTAGATTTGTGAGAGCTAATGTTTGCTTTCCATGAGTGTCTGTTTTGTCCCATAGGTACCACACTCATGAAGCACTTCTCTCCAACAGTCATTGTACCATGGCACCAAAGAGAGCTGCTTTGAGAGAGACCACTGAAAGCAGTACTGGGGAAACAATTGAGCAAGCGCTAGTTTACTTGCCAATATACGCAATGCCCAACTGTTTATAGAAAAAGAATCAACACTAACATGGCAACAAAACCAACAACAGTGGCAGAAGGAAACAAGCCAGTACAGGATCAGGGAAAGAGGAAATTTGCTAACATAATAAAGGGAGAACAAAGTTGCAAAGCGAAAGAGGATTCAATCTTCATTTAGGTGGCTTTGACAACAAAAGCAAAAGGAAGTAGAGGACACAAACAACAAAGTAGAGGAAGAGAGAAAAGTAAATCCTTTAGGTAGCAGAACTGAGATCGCAACAAGCAGAACAACAACTGAAGGAAGGACGAGAGCTAAGGAGGAAAGAACAGGAAGAAGAACAAAGGCAAGGTGCAATGATAGAGCAAACAACGCCAATACAAGTTGATAAGCTAGAACAACCAACAATTGAGGAAGAGAGTGAGTAGATGCAGGTTTGATCACCAAAGCTAAGCACAAGAAGTAAGTCTGGTTAGAGGTCGACAGGTACATGGAGCAGCCAAGGTGAGAGGCCACCAATGATGACATGAAGCTCAACACACAAAATATGTAGAGGTCCATTGGTGGTTTTTCCGCACTCAAGACAACACTGCACATGCTTCAATATGAGATGGATACAGGTTCCAAGGCCATATACCCGAATGCCATGGAGGCAAGAGTTCGCTTTCAGCAAGACATCATCAAGTAGTTTCGGGACATCATAGCACAATACCAAGCTTGGCATCAGTACATGACCTAGAAGCATCAAGTGGAAGTTGTCGAGTTGGTCTTGCCCCAAACTCCAGAGTAATAGTGTTTTGTCTTGTTAGGCTATCTCTAGCCTATTTTGTCTCACATGGGTACATGTGCAAAATGTATATTATTAGTAAATATGTTGTAAGTGAAATTCCAAGTGTCACTGGTGGAATGTGAACAATCAATATGTAATGTAAAGATTTATTTGTAAAGAAGTTGAAGAGTCATGAGGGTAGTCAAAGAGTAAAAGGGGAATGTCAAGGGTCAACCCACCCTTTGTTATAAATAGAACCTAATAACTCATAAAACAGGCTTTTGGGGAGCCAAGCTTTTGGCTAGGCATTGCTTAGAGAAGGCTTGGAGAGTATTTTGATGTTCCTTGGCTTCTCCTCAATGTAGAGTGAGTATATCTCTTTAGAGGAGCAGACAATGTTGTCTATAATGTTCCACTATTGGGGCTAGTGGCTATCAATGATGTATTTATGGATGGAACTTTCACTTAATAATATATAACATAGCCAACACGTTTTCATGCATATGTTGTTATTGTAGTTGGACTATTCTAGTTGCTTTAACAATGTATGTTATTTAACTTACGCATTTGTGTATGAAATATTTTGTATGCAATTGTATGAATCTCGTTGTAAACATGTTGTTGGTTTAACCCGTCACTTTGGTTTGTGGACTATCCGCTTTCCAACTTATGATGTCATTATGCTCGTGTGTTCCTTTCAGGCTGCATACTATTATAGGCTTCTAAGGGGCACACTTCCTTTTCCTCTCCGTGTGTTATAACCCCCATGCATCTCATTTGACTTGCTACAAGGTCACACACTTGCTTTCGACAAAGTTATCACACTTACCTCTGCGCGCTACCACAGTCAAGGCATTACTTTACTATCCACTACTGGGACTCCTACTCCAAACGGTTTGAAGTCTAGTTGGGACTTCTTACCAGGGAGATCCCTTGACATGTTGGCGGGTCCAACACCATCAACAATCACATATTCATTGTTCATTCATTTACACATCAAAACATGATGAGAGCCATACATCATCACTGTCATAAAACATGCTTATAACCAACAAATAACTAGAGATATATCAATGAGGAAATAATCATTAAAGACACATAACATCTGGTACCTTTGCTCATGAATATACCAAGGGAAGAAGCTGTTATTAACATATGCAAAATGCAACTAGGTTTGAGACTTCCATGTTCCACCTGACAATAGATTGGCTAAACCAAATATCTCTTCAGCCAATCACCCTCGTGCCCTATTCAAACCATGAATGTGGGATATCATGAAACAAATCCATCAAAACTGAACCAGGGCTTCCAGAGGCCAAACCACCTCAACCCTCAACCAATGATTCCACCTCACGGTCAGGCATCACTAACCATCACCAGATTGGTCTCTACCCAAGATGTTCAGGGCTCCAGAGTGTTTGCTCCAACCCAACTTCTAGGACTAGTAACTCAACCCATGGCTATTGTCGGGCTCCAAAATATTTGTCCAACCAAGGCTTCAGGACTAGTAACTCAACCCACTAAGGGCTCCAGAGCATTTGTCCAACCAAGGCTCCAAGACTAATAACTCACCCCAAGATATTACAGGGCTCCAAAACATTTTTCCAACCAAGTCTCGAGGACTAGTAACTCAACCCAAGCCGTTATAGGGTTTCCAGAGCATTTGTCCAACCAAGGTTATAGGAACTAATAACTCAACCCATAGCCAAAGGAACATGAGAACCAACCAAAAAACAAAAGGGAAAGACTCCCACAACACCATGACTATACAATAAATGAGAAGGCTAGGCAAAACCATGGTCAATCCAGGCAATCATCCATGCCAATGACAACTCAAAACCAAGAAACCACATGCATGTCAAAACTAGTAAGGAAACCATACACGCAACTTGATACTTGCAAAGAAATCCATCTATAGTTGTTGATACCGTTACCCTCTTGCACTCTCTTTCTTTTCCTTTGCCTTCTTGCTCTAAATCCCAAGTATGACACACTCCTCCAAGAGTGCTCCAAGAAACTCTTAGTGTCCAAGAGTATGTGTGTGTGTGTGTGTGTGAGAGAGAGAGAGAGAGAGAGAGAGAGAGAGAGAGAGAGAGAGAATAAAAGAGAGCTCCACCAAACCTGTCAAAAACTTACAAACTGATCCTCATAAGCCTTTTTATCAATGAGGCCACTATTTTCTTCATTTTCCTTCAATTTCCTCATCACATGCAACCTCTAACCTTTCACCTTCATCTTCTCCCATTTTCCATTATTTTCATAAATAAATGCCAAATAATGCCTCATGCCTTTCCAAAGCCTTTTCCATTGCCTTTTCCAATTTCCTTAGCCATTAAAACCGAAGTGACACTGCACTAGGATGTTTTTCCCACCATTCAACTTGGAATACGTGTCCCATGACCACTGTCTTATATATTTTTACATGGATTTTTAACTAGGGTTGTTACAAAAACTCAAGGCATAGTCTTCAAACCTCTCAGAAATAGAATCAGGGAGCCCAACAATATTTCATATATGATAAGCATATGGTTTGGTTGCTACATGGTATCCTTCAATGGCATGAAGAAAATGAAAAATATTTGGGAAACAAACAATAAAAGTGGTATGTTGGAAATCATTGTTGACAAGAAACAAAATCATATTCCAAAAGGAGGAAACAAACAATATCAAAGTTGCAGCCAAGACCATAGCTCTCAGAGGCGAAATTCTCAGAGCTGGAAGGATAAAGGGCAAGGAATCTAATTTGAACCCTCAACAATTTGACTGGGTCAACATGTTTAATATCGCCCCTTATTCTATGCCTCTCCAAGTCCCCAAAGAATCCTGGAAAATCAAAACTACAGGATATAAAGACTTAAAGACATGGGTATCCCAACATAAAAACATCATCTTATTTTTTGACGGGGTAGTGAAAGGAAATCTAGGGGTAGCATGAGCGAGGGGGTTGATTATTCATCTCAAGAAACAATAGGAATATACATACACTTGGCTACTTGGACAAGCAACCAATAATCTTATCGAATCTTATGCTCTTGTTCAAGCGATAAAACAAGGTGTGAAAATGAATATACAAGAAATCACTGTGATTGGGCATTCCCTCCTTATCATATCAAGAATCATAAGTAAAACTCTCCCCCGGGATGTAAGGCTCACTCATATCATTACAAGAATCCTCAAGCTTCCAAATCACATTCCTAGATCTCAATTCTTTCATGTCCTGAGAGAACAATTACAAAGTTGATGAAAAGGTTAACACTATGACATATCTCTCCAAGGGGGACCTTGAATGGATGGTCAACTCACTTATCAACCCCCCTTAACTCATCACATGAAAATCTCAATAAGATGGCCTTGAGAGTCATTATCTATGTGTACATTTTACAATGATGGTGCCTATAGGTGCTTTCAATCAGATACATCACCTAGAAGCTTTGATTCGTTTTACAATTGGCACCTCAAAATAATTCATAGGAATGCTCTGCAATCTATCATCCTCCACAAATATGGAAGGATGAGATTTCATGTTGATCAAGGGGACTTCGACCTTCTGGTAGCTCCAGGAGATCACAATGGAATCACATGGGAGGATTAGTGTTAATTTCATTATTTCATTGGTTAAGGAGAGTACAAGGAAACAATATGTTGCTGAGTGGTGGAAGATGGTGGGGAGAGCCTACCAGTCGAGTGGAATTGTTATTAAAGGGATAACCCCAACTTTGGGAGATCGATTATTCTGGTTCTTTGGTCATGAGGTTTATGCTTCATAGGTAACCTCTGAGCCCTTTTGTTTCGTATTGGTCAGTCGAGTTCTTGTGTTATGTTATTCAGTTGGGTCCCCTGTAGCGAATTGTTGGCATTTGTTGGTCTGCCATCCTGCCTGCTTTTAGTGAGCCCGTATTTCCATTGAGTTACGTCTCAATCGTGGCTTCTTATGTCTCTAGCTAAAGTGGTGATTTCATGTCCCTCTTTCATTAATTGGTTTTGTTGTTATGTTTCCTTATGGAAGGCGATGAATCCTTGATGGAATTCTCAATGAGTCCCAAATAAAAAATAGGATCAGGAGATTTTATGGAGGAAAACACTAACCTCTCTGTGCACCATTCATGGCTCATTCGTCTTATTGTTAAATATGACTCATAGATATTTATCATCTAAAGTTTGTATATGCTCTTCCAAGCATCACAAGAAGCTTATTTTGTACACAAAATTTTAGATAATCAAAATCCATGCCATCTAGAAAGTTCCTAAAAATGTTGAGGCCCCTCTATCAAACGAGACAAACGAGCTTCTGAATTACCCTTTGCGAGACACCCCCGAAGAAGGCAACGCCTACTAAGGATTTAATAATATCATCAACTTCAATAATGCATTGCTCTTTTTGTTTCTTGATAACACGTTTTTGGCAATGTTATATAAGTTGTTGTGGTTTAATTAGAACAACATATGTAAAAATGAAGTTTTTAGATCATGGGAAAGGAATACTCACAAAAACAGGAATCACAAAGAGAGTCTCTTTTGATATCGGTTAGTGATTTTCTAGTTTTATACTCAACTCTTTTAATATAAAATTCATGGCTATTGTTTAAAAAAAACAAAGAAACCGACCTAGATCCATTTGAACTCTGGATCTACTAAGCACCGAGAGGGATCAAATCTCTTGAGGTGAAAACCAATTTTACAATGTAAAGAGATTTGATCCATCTCAGTCCTTGGTAGATCTGGAGTTAAGATGGATTTAGGTCGGTCAAATACAACTCTTCACTAATATATCGCCAACACAATACTAAAGTGATCACAATAACAATTGTTTACTATTCTCCTTGTTTTATTTTATTTTTTCCGAGGAAATATCCAAACAAATCTACCAGAACGAATCACATCCCACTAGCTTATTATTAGAGCCTAACCCTGAAGGCACCAAGAACAATTGACCCCCTGACCTCCCATTAGCGAGGTGCTTTTAGTGATGGGAACTCAACCGACTGAACTAACCCTAGGGCTATTCTCCTTGTTTTATTATTTACTCCTCTTTAGTATAAAAACTTCATTCACATTTGAGAGTATTTATAAGTCATGCTTCATTCACATTTGAGAGTATTTATAAGTCATGCGAAGCCATTAAATCATTAATGCATTAAAAGGGGAGTGTTTTATAGGTGGAATTTCAATTAATGGTGATGCTCTTTAGCGATTATTAGTGATGCTTGATTTTGTTAAGAGGCACTCTACAACTTAATATTGGGAAGATGTTGTCATGTTATGTAACATTATAGTAAAAAATAATAAAAATAAAAGTAATCTCAATTATACTTTGAATAATTACATGTATATATATTGAGCGACCAATTCATAAGGTATGTTAGGATTCATCTTTATAGCATTGAATTAAAATTGAAAACAAACCCATTGTGAATGTGTAACAAACCTAGAGAGTAGATATCATTCAAGGGATGGGGCCTCGATTTAATTCCATAGTTTAAGGGTTCTTGGGGATGCATAGGAGTGCAATGTTGCATATGACCATTTATTTGCAATCCAACTACATATATTGCTCCAACTATTGCTTCTTCAATTATACAAAATTGTGTATCACGCTAGATTCCCTTTCTCGGGTGACAAAGGATATGTATCATGTGGGTCTAAACTTAACCAACAATATAGAAAAATTCTTAACGTGCAAACGTATGAGGCTTACTCTAGAATGAAGACAAGACTATGCACATAGGTTGTTAAAGACATTGCACAATGTTTCTAAGGCAAGGACTGGCTTGTACCAATGCAATGGTCCCATGCTTTGAGTAGCCCTAACATTCTCATCTTCCAATGATAGGGGTTTTGTGACGCTTCAAGAAGTCAATTTTCCACAATATGTATATTTGTATCAAGAAAGAGATCACCTCTCTAGTAATATATGTTAGGTCCCTATAATACTAGTGTAGCCCCCTATTGTTATTGTTGTGCCCTTCCATTATTATTGTTATGTAGGCTCTGATTATATTGTGACCCCTTAGACTTCTATATATACCAAGGATGTCTTATCATTTGTATCATCCAAGAATTGTTCATTTATGTGATGTAAAGGAGGTTTCCCCCTTGAAGAGGCTATTTCTCAAGTCATTGATCTATCTTTTCTTCTGTTTTGTGAGTTGGTTGCATAACATTTGGTATCAAAGCTTTGGGATTCTAGGAGTTCATTGCTTCAAACATGCCATCTTGGAATTTTCGCTATAACTATTTTTCTATGATGCCTCAAATGCTGAAATTTCGATTACCTGGAGTCAAAATCTCGGTGAACTTCATGTAAAAATTTTAGATCTTGGTTAGCTATATTTTTTTGAGATATGGTCCAAACAAGTTAGGTTTTTTGCAGGCTCCATAATTCAATTTCAAACAGGTGACCTAGGGAAAATCGTCATAACTTTCTCTCCGAGCATCGTATTTGAATTTTATAAGAAGTGGCTAAAAGAGCACATACTTTAGTTTTTCGTGTATCATTTTCAGGGCCGAAGGTTGAAATAGTGACATATGGCATTTGGTACACATTCGATTTACTAAACTAGTCTATAATCATGCTATCATGGGAGATTGATCATAGCTCTTTCTTGAAGAATCCAATCTTGATTTGACTTGTAGGGTTGGAAAGAAGACTTAGATGAATACCACAAGACAAAATTTCAGACCTTGGAGATCTGAAATTAGAGAGATACACCAATTTCAATACCGAGCTCATAAAAAGCAAGAAAAATGTGCGTATTTTTTTAAATTTTGCATAAATTTTGTTTGAAAGATCAATTTGAAGTGATTCAAAGGGCATAGTGAATAGATATCATTGTTTTATTCCAAAATTCCTTGAAAAAAAAAATGGACACACCTAGTAAGCAACCAAAAAGCTCTATTATGACGCATGAAGAAGAGGAAGAAATACAACATGATATATCAAAATTACAAGACCAAGTGCAACAAATTTTCCTCTCGCAAAGAGTAACCAAAAATGAATTCGAAGCGATGATGAATGTTAAGATGGATGATTTAGAAGTAAAAATAAAAAGGGACATGGACAATTTAAAGGATGGTTTAAAAGACATGGAATCAATGATGAATGTCAAGATGGAAGGGTTGACAAAGTTGTTGTAAGAAAGGCTTGCCAATGGTGACAAGGTAATCCATGAAAATTAGGATGAGGACAAAAGGAATATGAATTATGATTTTTGAGACTCCAATTTGGGTTTAAGACCCACAAAATTCCAAAGATCAATATGAAGAAGTTTGATGGCAAGGATCTGGTAACATGGATACTATAGATGGAGCAATATTTTGACATCCATGATGTGCAACACACACAAAAGGTACACATTGCATCTTTATGTTTGGAACCCAATTAGTTTATATGGTATCGCTGAATTTGTTCTCATAAATCACGTGTCACTTGGTCAATTTTTATGGAGGAAATGATAACACATTATGAGGATACAAAGAGCAACACCTTCTTTAGCCAATTGATAAATCTCAAACAAAAGGGTTCAATGACATAACACATTGAGGACTTCCAAAAATTGAATAGCAGGGAATTGATATTCTAAAGAAGCATAATATTGATGTATTCATGGGGATTTTAAAGGATAACATCCCACATGAAGTTCACCTTTGGGAACCTGATTCATTGGAGAAGGCATTCAAGGTGGCCAGAAAAGTGGAAAGCAAAATTATGGCAACAAGGAAGTCTACCACTCACAAATATAAAAATGGAAGTGTTGTTGATCCTAGACTCTGACAACCTACAAGGTTGACACCACAAAAATTAGAGGAAAAAAGAGCAAAATGGATTTGTTACAGTTGTGATAGCAAATACACTAAAGGTCATAAGTGTGCTAAGAAGAAATTATTTTACATAGATTGGGAAGAGGAGGAAGAAAAGGAACAAGAAACATAAAAAAAGGATGATATACGCTAGGAACCAACCTAAGAGAAAGAAGAAATGAATTCGACCATATCTAGTAATGCCTTGGCAGGAATTACCACTCCTCAAAATCTCAAGATAGAAGGATATATCAACAACAAAAAGGCAATAGTGCTGATTGATTCGCATAGTAACCATAATTTTGTTCATTGTAAGATAGCCAAGGAATTGAATTGATTTCTATATCCAACACGAGAGTGTCAAGTGATGGTTGTAAATGGAGGAACTATAAATTGCTCTGGAAAGTGCCATAATATCGAGCTAACCACGGGGGAATATGTATTGAATAGTCCAATGCTTTCCATTCCAATAGGTGGTGTTGATGTTGTACTAGGAGTCCAATGATTACAATCTTTGGGGACAATAACTTTTAATTTTCAAGAACTTTTCTTGAATTTTTTTTGGGAAGGAAAGGAAGTTGAATTAAGGGGTATCGTAGTGAAACTAGAGAAGATAATCAACTCTAATGGCCTGAAAAATCTTTTGAAGAAAGAATAAAAAGACGTAATTGCAAAATTATGCCCACTAGAGGTTCAAACATCGAAATCATCTATTTCTCCAGATCTCGAAAAAGCCTTGGATAATCATTTGAAGGTATTTGAGACTCCCAAAGGCCTCCCAGCTATTTGTGATCATGATTATGCTATTCATTTGATTTTAGGAAGTGTTCCTCCAAACATCAGGGCTTACATATATCCATATGCCCAAAAGAGTGAAATTGAACATATGGTTGCAGAAATGCTAGAGGTCGGTATAATTCAACCTAGTCAAAGTTCTTTCTTTGCTCCAGTAGTATTGGTGCACAAGAAGGATGGATCATGTCCGTATTATAGGGAGCTCAACAATCTCACTATTAAAGATAAATTTCCCATTCTTGTCATTGATGAATTCTTGGCTGAATTGCATAGAGAAATTTACTTCACTGTTAGGCCCCTATACTACTAGTGTAACCCCTTATTGTTATTAGTACAACCCACTTATTATATTGATGTACCCATGTAGTGCCCATATTGTTAC
>APFE031002286.1:70234-132705 GCA_000404065.3 Pinus taeda | reverse complement strand
ATGCTCTCGCATTTTTATTTTTCCTGTGATTTAGAATTTGTATGCAGGTAATTTCTGTACGAGGTTAAAACCTACAGTTTTCAATGTGGAAAACATTGAAGGATCTATATCAGAACAACAACGATTAGAGGAAACTGGCGCTGAAAGACAAGCTTCGAAAAATCAAGTGTGAAAAGGGCGACACGATCTCTACATATCTGAACAACCTCACCACCTACAGGGATGAGATTGGAAGTGTAGGAATCATGACAACCGATGATGACATGGTGAGTCTTTCTCTTCTCGGTCTTCCTAAGAGCTGCCATAGCTACCAAGACTTAGTGAATGGAAGAGAGAAACTGCTAGATTGGGAACGACTGTGGTCGAATCTGATGCAGGAGGAGATTAGGAGAAGCACCAGAGATGGTTCTTCATCCAAGGAGGATGAAGGAAATTGCGCCTTAGCGAGTAAGGCAAAGAAAGGGAAGGAGAAGGATTCTCATCCCAAATTGAGTTCTTCTCAGAAGATTGACAAATCTAAAGTGAGATGCTTTAATTGTCATGAGGTGGGACATTATGCAACTAATTGTCCATTGAAGAAATCCAAGAAGGGATCCAAGGAAGGATCTGAAGGTGAGGCATTGGCCTCTTAGTTTGAATTGGATTTTACCCTCATCGCATGCATGGTTTCATCGATGATGGGTTGTGGTTGGTTTCTTGACAGTGGAGCCTCATTCCACATGACTAGCGATAAAAGTTTGTTCAATACCTTGGAGGAGAAAGACCTCAAGATACTCATTGTTAGGCCCCTATACTACTAGTGTAACCCCTTATTGTTATTAGTACAACCCCCTTATTATATTGATGTACCCATGTAGTGCCCATATTGTTACTAATGTGCCCCATAGACGCCCGCTATTATTATTATTGTTATGTCGGCTTTGATTATATTATGACCCCTTAGACTCCTATATATAGAAAGGAGGTCTTTTCATTTGTATCATCTAAAAATTATTCATTTGTATAATGTGAAGGAGGTTTCCCCCTTGAAGAGGATTATTTCTAAGGCGTTTATCTATCTTTTCTATCTTTTTGTGAGCTAGTTTCATAACATTTGGTATTAGAGCTTTGGATTTTAGGGTTTCACTGCTCCAAACAGGTCATCGTGGCATTTGCGCTATAACTTTTTTTCTGCGACGTTTCAGATGCTAAAAAAAACCATTTGGGCCGAAATTGTTCTAAACTGTAGGTCCAAATTTCAGAGATTTTCGCGCTATATTTGCAGAGATATGATTTGAGGAAGTTGGAATTTTTGGCAGACTCCCAAATTACATTCCAAACAGGTGACCTGGGGAAAATAGTCATAACTTTTGTTTTGAGCATCAGATTGAAATTTCGTAAGAAGTTACAGAAAGAGGACGGACTGTAGTTTCCTGTTTATATTTTTCAGATCCTAAGGTCGAAACAGTGACACGTGGCACTTCCTACAAGTTTGCTCTTCTGAAAAGGTATATAATCATGTCATCTTGGGAGATTGTGCATAACTCTTTCTTGGAGAATCTAAATTCGATTAGACTAGTGGCATTGGAAAGAGGACACAAAGGGCTACTACAGGTCGCAATTTCAGAACTAAAAGAGCCGAAATTACAGAGTTATAGTCATTTCAATATCGAGCTCCTAAAATCAAGAAAAGGTGATATGAGGAAGTTTGATGGCAAGGATCCGGTAAATTGGATACTTCAGATGGAGCAATATTTTGATCTACATGGTGTACCTGTGTTACAAAAGGTATGTATTACATCTTCATATTTAGAACTGGATCACTTTTTATGGTAAAAAGGGCTTTGTTCTCGTAAACAACTTGTTACGTGGTCACTTTTCATGGAGGAAATGATAGCACATTATGAGGATACAAAGAAAAACACCTTCTTTAGAGCAACACCACAACAATTGGAAAGAGTAAAAGGGCTTTGTTACATAGTGGAAAGTAAAATTATGGCAACAAGGAAGTTTACCCCTCACAACTATAAAGATGGAAGTGTTGTTTCTCGTAGCCTTCCACAACCTACAAGGGTTACACCACAACAATTGGAAGAAAAAAGAGAAAAAGGGCTTTGTTATAATTGTGATAGCAAATGCACTAAAGGTCATAAGTGTGCTGAGAAGAAATTATTTTACATAGAATATGAAGAGGAGGAAGAAAAGGATCAAGAAACATCAAAAGAAGAGGATATACGCCAGGACCCCACCACAGAGAAAGAAGAAGTGAATCAGACAATATCTTTTAAAGCATTGGCAATAATTACCACTTCTCAAACTCTCAAGATAGAAGGACATATCAAGAAGAAAAAGGTGCAAGAAGTGAAATATCACATCGAGAAAGAAGAAATGAATCCAACCATATCTTGTAATTCATTGGTTGAAATTACCACTCCTCAAACTATCAAGATAGAAGGACATATCAAGGAGAAAAATGTTCAAGAAGTGAAAGATCACATTGAGCATAAAGAAATGAATCCGACCATATCTTGTAAAGGATTGGAAGAAATTATCACTCAAACTCTAGAGATAGGACATATCAAGAATAAAAAGGTTTAAGCAGTGAAAGATCACATCGAGCATCAACAACAAGTTCTCCAACTTTTAAAGGATAATGCCACTCCAATGCAAAATCAAATGAAACAACAGGTAGATCAACATTGTATTGAAAAATGTTTTGATGTAGGTGATTGGGTATTTTTATTGCTACATCTCAAGTAAGTTATTTATGAGAAGGAAATTTTGGCAATACTACATGCACTTAAAAAATGGCGACCTTACCGAATGGGAAGACTCTTCAGGGATGAGGATGTGGAGGCATTGTTTTGTGCTATTTCTATTATCCAACCAGATTGGATAAAAGAAGCAAGGGATGAATGGAAGAAGGACAAAGAAGTATGGCCACTTATTCAAAAGTTGCAAGAGATCCCAATTCAAACAATATTGCCAGAAATTGAAGATGAAGGAAAAATCATATTGGAACCTGGAGCAGTCACAGAAACAAGAACCCGATAGCTACGAAATTGATCAATTTCAAAGTATCTCATCAAGTGGAAGAACTTACCCGCTGAAGATTCCACATGGGAGGACAAGAATTTTAAAGCATCAAGAACTACTCAAGCGTTGAGGACAATGCTTTTTAAAGGAGAGGGGCATGTTAGGCCCCTATACTACTAGTGTAACCCCTTATTGTTATTAGTACAACCCACTTATTATATTGATGTACCATGTAGTGCCCATATTGTTACTATTGTGCCCCATAGAAGCCCACTATTGTTATTATTGTGCCCTTACATTATTATTGTTATGTAGGCTCTGATTATGTTATGACCCCTTAGACTCCTATATATAGAGAAGAGGTCTTTTCATTTGAATCATCCAAGAATTGTTCATTTATGTAATATAAAGGAGGTTGCCCCCTCGAAGAGGCTGAATTCTAAGGCGTTGATCTATCTTTTCTTGAGCTGGTTCATAACATTCACCAAGCTAGATCTTCGTTCAAGATATCATCAAATTAGAATGAAGACTAGAGACATTTTGAAAATAACATTAAGAACTCATGAAGGTCATTATCAATTTTTGGTCATGCCTTTTTGCCTTACTAATGCACCTTACACATTTTAAGGTTTGATGAATTCCATTTTCAAAACCTTCCTTAGAAAATTTGTGTTAGTTTTTTTTTATGATATACTAATCTACAACAAGTCTTGGAAGGATCACGTTCAACATGTTGACAGGGTGCTCAAACTATTGGAGGAGAAACAATTATATGCAAAAACCTCCATATGTTTCTTTGGAGTACATTAGGTGGAATATTTGGGTCATATTGTCTGTCATGAGGGTGTTAAGGTAGGCCCTAACAAAATTAAAGCCATTAAGGAATGAAAATCCCCACAACCCTATAGCATATTCGAGGATTTCTCGGCTTTATAGGGTATTATCGCAAGTTTGTTAAGAAATACAAGAGAATAGTAGCACCTCTAACAACATTACCGAAGAGAGATGCATTTTCTTGGACTCTAGAAGAAACTAAGGCCTTTGAACATCTTAAAGAGGCAATATGCCAAGCACCGGTCTTAGCTACGTTGGACTTCACAAAAACCTTTATTGTGGAATGTGATGCCTCAAGAAATGGAATTGGTGTTGTTTTAATGTAAGAAGGAAGACACATTTCTTTCGAAAGTCATCCAATCGAGGGAAAATATTTACACAAACATATTTATAAGGAAATATTGGAAATACTACACGTGCTAAAGCAATGGCGACCTTACTTAATGGGAAGACACTTCAAGGTAAAAACAAATCGTCTTAAATACTTTTTGGAACAAAGAATGTTTTCAAAAGAGCAACAAAAATGGGTCACAAAGATGTTGGGTTATGATTTTGAAATCATACACAAAAAAGGGAAGAAAAATGTTGTTGCATATGCACTCTCAAGAAAGGATGAAGATGTGGAAGCATTACTTTTTTCCATTTCTATTATCCAACCAAATTGGATAACTAAAGAAATGGATGAATGGAAGAATGACGAAGAGGTGTGACACTCATTCAAAAGTTACAGCAAGATCCTATTACATTTGATACATTTATTTGGAAAAATGTTTCATTATGGTACAAAGATCACTTATATACTTGTAAGAATTCCTAACTCAAACATAATATTCTTTTGGAATTGCACACCTCCCCCTTAGGAGGGCACTCAGGATTTTTAAATAATTACCATAGGGTTAAGAAGGATTTTTTTTGGGATGGCCTTAAATCTGATATTCAAATGTTTGTGGCAAAATGTTTGGTTTTCCAACAAAATAAAGTTGAGACAATTAAGACCTTGGGTCTGTTACAACCTTTAGCCATTCCAAGTCAACATTGGGAGGAGGTATCAATGGATTTTATCACAATTTTACCCAAGTTTGAAGGAAATAGTGTCATCATGGTTGTAGTTGATAGAAGTATGCACACTTTTGTGCATTATCTCACCCTTTTAAAGCCAGTACAATTGCTACTGCATTTATGGAAACAATTCAAAAGCTACATGGAAACCCAAATATTATTGTAAGTGACAGAGATCCCATTTCACTCGAAATTTTTGGACGATTTTTTTTTTTTTTTGGTACTCAATTAGCTCATAACTCATCTTATCATCCTCAATCTGACAAGCAGATTGAGATAGAGAGCAAATGTTTGGAACGATATCTTCATTGCCTTGTATGTAATAAACAAAGACAATGGGTCAAGTGGTTATCTCTAGTTGAATGGTGGTATAACACTTCCTTCCATAATGCAACAAAAATGACCCCATTTATGGCACTTTATGGATATCATCAACCATCCATCACATCATCTTTAAAAGAAAATTCTAAGGTTCAAGCAGTGGAAGATCACCTCGAGCATCAACAACAAGTTCTCCAACTCTTAAAGCATAACCTCACTCCAACGTAGAATCGAATGAAACAACAGGAAAATCAACACTGCAGTGAAATAATTTTTGATGTAAGTGACTAGGTATTTTTACGGCTACAACCATACAAACAAATGTCCCTTAAGTAAGCTAAGAAGGATAATAAATTATCACCCAAGTACTATGGTCCTTACAAGGTTTTGCAAAAGATTGGTACTATCGCATACAAATTGGATTTTCCTGCATCTTCCCAAGTACAACCAATTTTCCATGGTTCATTCTTAGAAAAGGTTATTAGTGACAAACTCCCAGTTCAGACAGTATTGCCAGAACTTGACGAAGAAGGAAAAATCATATTTGAGCCTAAAGTAGTCACAGAAACAAGAACCCGACAACTATGAAATCGATTAATTTCATAGCATCTCATTAAGTGGAATAACTTACCTGTTGAAGATGTTACCCTCACTCTCACATTAAAAACAATTCTAAGTCCAAATAATTAAATTAATTAAAATAATGAAAGTTAGGATTTAATCCTACCTTTCTAGATTGAGTTTGTTCCTCATGGTTAGGAGTCAGTTTAGGCTTAGTTGGTTGAGAGATTCTCTCCAACTAGTTAGGCTCCTAGATTAGTGTGTTGTTGAGATATTTTTTCAACCAAGTTTGTTCAAGATAGATGCACTATCTTGAGACAAATTCCTCATGTATTTATTTGTATCATAAACATTATTTTAATAATGACATTTATGAGAATGAGAGACTATAGGAAAGTCTCTCATGCCTTTTCCCCCATGTCTGGTTTTTCTATATTTTTGATATTTATTTTATGAGTGTGTATTATTTGTTTATTAGTTTTCTTCAATTGGTATCAGAGCACAGAATGATTTTGTGGTAATTTTCCATGGGATGTGGAGAACTCAAATCTCATGGTGGTAATTTTGGTGCGCACTCTCTTTTTCAAATTGTATGGTTAAAGAAAGTAATGCTAGAGAAAGGATGAGCAAGCAGTGTGAACGCTGGAGTGAGTGTGGAACCTGTGAGATTGGTGAAGGAAGCGCTGACTAGTAAGAGTATTAAATTGTTGTATAAAGCGTTGGACCATGTGAAGCCACATTGGAGGCAGACGTGCGTTGGACTATGTAAAGCAAGCCAGCATGAAAGCAACTGTGAAGTCATGGACCACCGAATATTATTGTTATTATAATCCTATGTGCGTTAAACCAATGTTTATGGAATTTGGAGCTATGATTTGGAATGCTTGAGGAGTCAACAAAATTTTAGAGATCCGCATTAAAATCCATATCGAGCCTTGTGATTGGCCATTTACGTTGAGCTTGCATTGAGTGGAAGACTACGTATAGCACCATGGAAGAGTTGTGTAGAGACTGTGTTGCAAGATCGAGGAAGAGCTAACGTTTTCAAAATAAAAAGGTGTGGGGCTACCTAAAGTTGAGGGCCACCATATCTATTGAAGCGTAGAGGCTACATAGAACAAGCTAGATAGAACCCCAATCACAAAAGCAAAGCTTGAAGGCGTGTTGATCAGGGGAGAACTCGGCTTGTTACCGGTGGAGTGAATGATATCAGTGCACAGATCCTTGCTACCTGTTAAATATTCATGAACGTTGGTGTGTTCTTTGGTTAATTTTGGGATTGATGACAATCAAATGCATGTGGAAGGGTGACAATGTTTTGATTCAACCACTAAATTTTACAGATCTAAGAAGGGATATTGCAAAGTTTCAAGGATCTTTCTAGCCTGTAATTCTTGAACCTTGTTTAGGTTAATAACGCGAACAACATCCCTGTTTGTATCATCTGTTCAATTAACTTGACAGCTGCATCACTCTCCGTGCCTGGTACATTTCCTTCAATACTAAGTTGAAGGAAGTAGTGTTGGGCAGAATTTCGTAATCTTCCATCTGTTGGACCAAATCCAGCAACTTGCTGACGGATGCACCAATCATCAAATTAACACGCAAGTAATAATTATATAGATTAATGTTAGACTTGTTAGGCTTGCTAGTCTGATCCAACGATCTCAACCACAACTCGAACAACTCCTTAATGTCATACCACTTTTGTGAAGTCATTTAGTCTGCAAACACATTCAATATATGGGGAAAATTGAGCGACTGGGAAAACATCTACAGTCTGGTCACCGAGCGCTCGTCATATGGTGCTGGACGAACGAGAAATTGCTCAAATGACAAGCCAATGGGAATGAGAGATTGCAGAGCAATGGGGTTAGAACTCACTGGGTTTATCCAATTTTTCCTGATACAATTTGCAATGGAAGCATGATTGCGTCATCCTTTTAATTCTGCGTTGAATATTTCCACTGAAGCCACAATTCCACAATAACCAAGGAAGAGTGGCAAAGTCATGAGCTACAGGGGAGACGAAGATGGGAACAACGATCTCCTTCCGCTAAATGAATGGAAATTTTCTCAAGTCTTTCGCGAGCACAAAGCCACCTAAGATATTCGAGAAGGTATGTATGTATGCATAATTCACTATTCTTCTTCCCCTTAATTATGCATTACTATTAAGAATTTAACTCATGATCTCCGCCAGACAATCGTCATTTTTTCTGCATGAGCAGTTCTGTCTAAGCTTTGGTTTTGCTCTAATCTGACGATCTGTTTTCTGCTCCACGTGTCATGGCTAATTTTGCCAACTTATTTTAGCTGAAAAAGAAATTTTGGCAAACACAATTATATCACTGGAAAATGTACAAAATTTATTGGAAGAGCACATATGTAAGTTGTGAAGTAAAATCATGAAATTAGTGCTTTGCATTAAGTTCATATGGTGTAACAAGTATGAGTTTTAAAATATTATTTTAATACTCATAAATGTTTATTTTTGGATTTAAAAAAAAGGGTTAGTAAAGTGAACTTTTTGTTATGGGCTGCTAAGGTATAATTTGTATTATTTTGAAATTTGGAGCGATAAGGTGTGATTTGTATAAATTTTTGGAGTGATAAGTGAATATTTTTAAAAGGGAAGCTCATTGTTGTATTTTGAAGAAAGTTTTTTAGCAAAGTGTACTTTTATTTTTGAAGACAAGTTGCTTCAAGGGGTTGTGAGCTTGGCATTCTCATTGTTGGAGAAATTTCATTTATGATGTTGTGAAGGTGAAGGTTGATGTACTCCCATACTTAAATAAAAACATATATTTTTGGTGGTGATTGTGTCCTAGATCCGCCCAAAATTGAATAAGGGGATCTTAGGTACACCATGTGTATGTTTGCCATGGCACATGATTCTTGATATTGTTTTTGTTTTGTGTCTAGTTTTGACACTAACCTTCCTATGATATCTTTCTAATATGGTACACACAACAAATTAGCGAATTGCATGCACATAATCAATTCCATTCAAGCACCTGTAATCAAGATTAAGTACACAAACACAAAGCGTCACATCATCAACTTGATAAGATGATATTCCAAGCAAGCACATTTCACATCAAGTAATCAAAGCAATCAAGTTAAGGATGCTACAAAATCAAGCATTTCAAGCCAAGACGACATCCACATCATCAGCACTTTTTGTATCACTTGCAAATACACATTTTTTAACTGAATTGTACGGGTGCATTCTCGGTTGTAACTGACACCCTAATTTGAATTGTTAAGGTGAATACATTAATTCAAGTAAGTCTTCAACTCAGTCATAAATATTAAACTTATCATTTGTCTCTTGGGTGCATTTTCTACAGTGTTCGACACCCTTTCTTTAAAAAAAAAAATCAGCACATTCAGTGAGTACATTCATGAAAACACAAAGTGTCATTCAAACAATCAAAGCAAGCAAGTGTGTCATTCAATCAACAAAGCAAGGAAGCGTGTCATTCAAACAACAAAGCAAGCAAGCGTGTCATTCAAACAACCAAGCAAGCGAGCGTGTCAAAATCAAGTGTGAAAGTTCAAAGCACGACATCTACAACAAATGAGCCAGTGTGAAGTTGATTGAAGCATTCACAAAGTGTCAGTGAAGCATTCAAGCAAAGTGATCATCATCAAGCAAGTGTGAAATCAAGAGTTCAAGCAACCAAGTTATAAAACTCTAGCAAGTGTTTAATGCACCAGTAATAAGCAATAGTACAAGCGAGCCTGAATTCAAAGTGAGCAAGCTAACATGGCGACCCACATTCAACTGTCCCAAATTCTTAACAATTTGATTTTATCATCAACTGGCGACATGGTTAACATTAGAAAAACAACTCTCGTTGATATTTCAATGCATCTTCAACATGCACATGAAATGATTGAGTTCCTTCAACTGGAGTCACAACTTCAAAGAGATGAGTTGCAACAGAAGAGTGATGTTTCCAAGTCTTTCATCCGTACAGATGAAGATAAAGATGTTGATTCCAAGTCATTGATCCAATCAACTTCAAGTGTCGAAGTGGTCCCTGATCCAGTTCAACTTTCTTCCAAACCAGTCATCAAGCCATGGGAAGAAATCCAAAGTAAGAAAAATCAATGAGGTTTAGGATATGTCAAAGATGACACCAACTTGTATATCCCAGATTATTCAAGGCCCATTAAGTTTTTCAGTGCAAGGTTTCTTGCACAAATCACATAAGCTAGTTTTGAGAAATTTGAAGCCAACCAAAAATACACGCAAATTGAAGTTGCAATCAAACCAAACTACCTTCATTGTCAAAGAATTGTTCATGTGGAAGATCAGTGTTTTGATATCCATCCTTGTCACCATTGTGGCAAGTCAAATCATTCATTAGCACAATGCAACAAACAACATCAATCAAGAAGATTGAAGATCGATTATTCATGGATTGATCCCTGGGAATGGTCATCCATGGTCAAAAGATTGTATAAGTTTTACAATTGAATTCACTCACACATATTGCAGCCAACAGTGAAAATGAAGATGGTACTCTTGTGCAGTTGAACGAGGGAGTACGCCAGTGAAACTCTCCTACACCTGAAGGGGGGGAAGTTCAGAAATCAAGTGAAAATAATTGTCTCTCCTTTCAGCTGACAAAGGGGGGAAAATGTCGATGAAATTCACAGTGGTTGTCAGACTGAAAGTCTCAACAACATCAACGAAGCAACCAGTGGGCATTTTTAGTGGTTGTCAGACTGAAAGTATTGATAACATCAACAAAGCAGCCAGTGGGAATTTTCATCGGCGAGTGAGCATCAACAAAATTCGCTAGTGGGTGATCGACATCAAAGTTAGCAATGAGCAATTTTCAAACACAACAAAAGCAACAATGAGTTGTTTTTCAACGTCATCAACCAGTGGGTGTTCTCAATACTTTGTCAGTGGACAAAGGATGTTGATTGCAAGCAAAGGACAAATGGATCCTTTTGCAGTTTGGCACGAGATGGAGTTGTCAAGCGACATTTAGAGATGAATCAGACATGCAGCTGATTCATGTTCTCTTTAGATTTGAGTTTTTTCAGCATCCAGCTTTGGTGGTTTTTCAGGCAAATGTTTTTTGAGGATCAACAGCTTTAGCATGAGAACTTGGAAGATGGTTCCTGGTTCTTAATTTGGAATTATCATTGAGGGGGGGAATGTTAGCCTCACTCTCGCATTAAAAACAATTCTAAGTCCAAATAATTAAATTAATTAAAATCATGAAAGTTAGGATTTAATCCTACCTTTCTAGATTGAGTTTGTTCCTCATGGTTAGGAGTTAGTTTAGGCTTAGTTGGTTGAGAGATTCTCTCCAACTAGTTAGGCTCCTAGATTACTGTGTTGTTGAGATATTTTCTCAACCAAGTTTGTTCAAGATAGATGCTCTATCTTGAGACAACTTCCTCATGTATTTATATGTATCATAAACATTATTTTAATAATGAAATTGATGAGACTGAGAGACTACATGAAAGTCTCTCATGCCTTTTCCGCCATGTCTGTTTTTTCTATATTTCTGATATTTATTTTATGAGTGTGAGTGTGTATTATTTGTTTATTAGTTTTCTTCAGAATATTCCACATGGGAGTATGACAATTTTATACAAAAGCATCCAAAACGACTCAAGCGTAGAGAACAACACTTTTTTGAAGGAGAGGTGCATGCTATATCTTTATAATACTAGTGTAGACCCCTTATTGTCATTATTAGTGTAGCTCCCTATTGTTATTGTTGTGCCCATGTAGCCCCCATATTGCTGTGCCCCATAAAATCCCACTATTGTTATTGTTGTGCCCTTAAATCATTATTGTTATGTAGGCTTTGATTATATTGTGACACCTTAGACTCCTATATATACCAAGGAGGTCTTATCATCTGTATTATCCAATAATTGTTCATTTATGTGATGTAAAGGAGGTTTCCTTGTCAAAGAGGCTATTTCTCAAGTCGTTGATCTATCTTTTCTTCTGTTTTGTGAGATGGTTGCATAATAATATATGAACATGTAATGCTAAAAAATACATCTTTATGGTGAGGCAATGAGAGAGAGAGAGAGAGGGAGAGAGAGAGAGTTTGTGTAGGGTGTGTCTTTTCTAGCAAGACAAGGGGGACATGAGCTCATTGTGACAAAAGGAAGTTTATCAATGATATATTGCTGCCAAGATGTGGTTTAACCATGATACATAAAAAAACTTATTACTCAAATTATGATTTTTCTTAGTTATGCAATATTTATCATCTAGGGGTTGCATACATTGACAGGTGTCTCGACTCATTCAAAAAATCAAACAAAGACAAGCCCAAACGTTGCATGATGGAGCTCAACCCAATGAGTAGAAACATGGTGTTGGAAGTCCTACCAAGATTCAATTTGCACCATTAAGGAAAGGGCCTTCATTGAGGCATCCTCATGCTAAAAAACATTTAGAACTATATGCAAATCCATGGTTTCCCTAGTAAGGACCCAACGATAGCTTCGTCACGTAACTCATTAATTTTCCAGATTCCATTTCCTAGACCTTAAATTTCAATGCTCAATTCATCCTATAAGGTTCCTAAATTAAAGAGTAACTAAGAGGCCTGCCATTACATACTTAATGTTGGCAACCCATTAGGATTAACAAAAAGGTTATCTCATTTCCCTTTTTATCAGAGGCTAACTCCAGTAATTTAATTATTGAGCACATGACTTCGAGCAAACAGTTAAGATAACAACCAAGATATTTTCTTTGGGAATACCATGTTTCCAAGGCCCAAAATAATTCATCAACAATTTGAAACTTTAAGAAAATTATTTCAGTAGAAATCACATAAGAGAAATTGTGTTTTGAAACTTACTATAGTTATGCTACCAAAATTTGGGTTAAGGTACGCCCAACCTATCATGGTTAATATGCCACACTGGCCTATGTCATGTTGTGAGAGATGTCAAAGACTTGTGCTTCAAGTTTTGTCAATCTCTTCTTTGATGAATAGAAGAGATTGTTGGTATACTCATATATCATGGCTAGGGTTTGAGACATATGTTTTTAATCCAATTTCTAGATACTACAAATTTTCACAAAAAACCCAAAGAAAATTGCTTTGATACTAAAACGATATGTAAATTACCATGAATATTTGGCTAGGACAATTTGCCACAATAGATTTTACAAGTTCCTATGAAATATATCTATTACACAAAGTTCATTTGTTATGATAACTTAACATTAAAAGCACAACAATAAAGTTATTGAAATAAACTAAGAATGCAATAAAAAAGAGCTAAAATAATAAACTTCACACAATCCATTTAATGACCACAAGATACCCTTAGAAACCCAATATGGGGAAACCCAAAAGGTGAGAAATATGCCTTGCCCTTTACAAATAGAAAGAAATATGAACTCTCTATGAAGTTGTCGTTGACACCATGTCTTGTATAATTGTTATAAGGTCTTCTACTTCCTCTGTTTTTCTCAGTATATCCCACTCCTTTAGTCTACTAAACTATGGAATAATAAACCAATACAATAAGAATGAAACCCCTTCATTTCCTTGTGGCATAGTGCTTAATATGTCGTGATAACCATCTAGGGTTAAGGTTGGGGTTTTCGCATGCCTCAACTCCAAATGAGGATCGAGGTTTTAGACCTTCTAGATTATTCTTAAAACTCCACATGTGACTAGCTCCATATATGTGAATAATGAGAGTTGATGTGGTATCCACTAAGTACCATGGAAACCAAAAGCATAGGTCAACTTAGGCATAACTTCCTCATATGAACTCTAATTGAGGTGATACTTATGTCATTAGCAAGCCCTAGATGTACAGAACAAAGTTAGAGTGTTGGGGAATTTGTCCACGAATTTTTAATGCCAAAAATGGTCATTTAATGCTTTAAATGGGCCCTATAAATTTCAAGAACCCAAATCACCAAAATAGGAACCGTTGGGTTGTGTTATATTCTTTCCATGACTAGCTCACGTAGTTAACTGAGGGGTTAGAGTGGGGGCAGAGCCCCCCCTTTGTTGCGTCGATTGCGCAGCGGGGGGGGTCACAGGGGGTTTGAGGGGGGTGGGTAGCCCCCCTCTATGGGGTCTGGGGTAGTGCCTCGAGATTTTTTTTTTGGACCCTATATTAGGTTGGGTAGATCTACCTATAATATTGTGCAGGGTTTTCGCACATGGTTTTGGACGCGATGGTTTTCGGTCCATGGTTTTGGGCGCGATGGTTTTCGGTCCATGGTATTAGATGCTTCGACATGCATAATTATGTATTGTAACATTGAAAGGAATATAATGAAAAATCAAGCTGGTAGTCCCGGTTTTGGGATCTAGGGGAAAATCTCTGTGTATATGTGTTTTATGTGTTATGCTCTCGCATTGTTTATTTTCCGTGTTTTAGAATTCGTATGCAGGTAATTTTTGTACGGGGTTAAAACCTAAATTTGGTTTCAGAGCTGTTTTGGCTTCAATGGGATGCCTTTTTTGCTGAGGGGTTTTGCTCGGGCCTATGGTAGACCCTGTTCAATGGGAAATCTGTGGGATCAATTCTGGTGGTGAAAGAAGATGGCGAGTAGTGGAAAAATAGAGATCGAGAAATTTAATGGTCAAAGTTTTGAGTTGTGGAAACTCAAGAGGGAGGATCTATTGGTGGATAAAGATCAATGGATCGCGGTAGATTCGGGTTTTAAACCAATGGGAGTGTCTGATGAAGAATGGAAGAAGTTGGAACAGAAGGCAAAGAGAAAAATACAATTGTGTGCCTTAGATTCAGTATTGCTAAATGTATCAGGGGAAGCTACAACGAAGGCTTTGTGGGACAAGTTAGGGACTTTGTACCAATCTAAGTCTCTAGTGAATAAAATGTTCTTATGGAAAAAGCTGTATAACCTGAGGCTGAAAGATGGAGACTTGGTGACAGAGCATATGAATGCATTTAATATTGTGGTAAGTTAGTTATTGTCTGTTGATATTAAAATTTCAAATGAAGATAAGTGCATTAGTTTGTTGTGTTCTCTACCAGATTCGTGGGATGGTCTGGTTATTGCAATAGGTAGCAATGCAACTGCCTTGTAGTTTGATGATATAGTCTCATCCTTGCTGATGGAAGAGATGAGACGGAAAAATATGGAGAGCCAGAATGGTGATGCCTTTTCTGTACGAGGACAGTTCCAGAACAAAAAAAAAGAAGTCATAGAGTGGGAGATCTAAATCTAGAGGGAGATCTGAATCTCCAGGAAAACCTGTAAAGGTGGTGTGCTGGAAATGCGGAAAGGAAGGGCACTATAAAAGGGACTGTAAATCTAAAGCTCCTGGAAAAGGAAAGGGATCTGATGATGTTCCTTATGCAGAGGCAAAAGCCACCTCAGATGAAGGTGGGGATGTGTACTTGGCTTCTTTAAGTACACATGTAGATCATGAGGCATGGTTGATTGACTCAGGTGCATCCTTTCATTTCACTCCCCGTAGAGAGTGGTTCTGCGAGTATGAGAAATACGATGGTGGTGATGCCTTCTTAGGGGATGATAAGAAGGCTAGAATTGTTGGTCACAGAAAAGTAAAGTTATATTTGCATGGTGGAAGGGTTAGAACACTTCTGGGTGTTCATATTCCTGCATTGGCCAGAAATCTAATTTCTGTAAGCAAGCTGGATGATCCAGGTGTAAAAACAATGTTCGAGAAGGATACCTGTAAGATGGTTTGGGGAGCACTGGTATTGATGCGGGGAGTTCAGATTGGATCTCTGTACAAGCTACAAGGTAGCACTATTGTTGATGGGTGCAACAGTTATGTGGTTCCTGAAAGTGGTGCAGAAAATATGGTGGTCTCTGGAGAGAAGACCATGCTGTGGCATCAAAGGCTTGGACATATTGGAGAGAAGGGCCTTCGAATACTCATGGTAAAGGTATGGTAGAAGTTATGAGTAATAGCTCTCTGGATTTTGATTTCTGTGAAAATTGTGTATATGGGAAGTAGAATCGGGTGAGTTGAAACATATATTAGAGCTTGTGCACAATGATGTGTTTAGACATGTGAAGGTTCCATCATTGGGTAAGTCTATATACTATGTATCATTTATAGATGACTTCTTAAGGAATACATCGATATATTTCCTTAAGATAAATTTGAAGTCTTTGACAGGTTTAAAGAATTTAAGGCTATGGTGGAAAACGAGACATAGAAGAAGATAAAGGTGTTGAGGACAAATAATGGTGGAGAGTTTTGTAGTAAGGAATTTGAAGAATTCTTTAAGAAGTGTGGTATAGCACGATAGAAGACTACTCCATACACACCTGAGAAAAATGGAGTTGCAGAAAGAATGAACAAGACATTGATGGAAAGGGCATGAAGCATGCTTAGTGGTGCCGGGTTAGGACAATAATTCTGGATAGAGACGGTGGAGACAACATGTTACCTGTTCAACAGATCACCTTCATCAACGTTGGAGGATAAGACTCCACAAGAGGTATGGACTGGTAAGAAACCCTCTCTTTCACATTTGAGGGTATTTGGATGTGATGCATATGTACATGTTCCAAAGGAGAAAAGAACCAAGTTGGATAATAAATCTGAAAAGTGCATATTTATTGGGTATAAGGATGGTTTAAAGGGTTATAAGCTTTGGAACCTAGTAAAAAGCAAGGCTGTGTACAACCGAGATGTGGTGTTCAAAGAGGCGAAAGATGTTATTAAACATGAAGTTCAACCAAAGGAACTTGAGAAGATAGATTTTGAGCTTAAGGAGGAAGAATCAGACTCTATAGTAGAGGAGGAATCAGAAGATGAAGAGCCACAAACTCCAGGTGTGAGAAGATCAGTTCGAGAAAGAAGGCAACCAGAAAGGTATAGTCCATCCGCTTTCTGTTCAATTTTTGCTTTATCTATTACTGATGATGATCCCATAACTATGAAGGAAGCAGTAGATTCAGAGGATGGCAAACTCTGGAAAGAGGCCATGGTTGATGAAGTGGCATCTTTGCACAAAAATGAGGAATGGGATCTGGTGGTTGCTGGCTGGAAGGAAACCCATTGGTAGCAAATGGGTGTCCAAGAAGAAGACAAATGTAGAAGCAAAGGTGGAGAAATACAAAGCTCAGTGGGTAGCAAAAAGTTATTCCCAGGTGCCGGGAATTGATTTTGGTGATATTTTTTCTCCTATTGCCAAGGTAGCTTCTATTAGATTACTTTTATCTATTGCTATTGCTTTTGATTTTGAGGTAGAATAGATGGATGTGAAGACAACATTTCTTCATGGGGATTTAGAAGAGGAGATCTACATGAAGCAACCTGAAGGCTTTGTGGTGAAGGGTAAGAAAGAATTGGTATGCAAGTTCAAGAAGTCTTTGTATGGGTTAAAACAGTGACCAAGGATGTGGTATCAAAAATTTGATACATTTATACGGGGAATTGGCTTCACCAGAAGGAAAGAAGATCACTGTGTGTATTTTAAATTAATTGGTGACCATGTTATTTATCTGGTCTTGTATGTAGATGATATGTTGCTAGTTGGAAATGACAAAGAAATTATCTAAGATTTGAAGACCCAATTGTCCTCCAAATTCGACATGAAAGATCTTGGTGCCGCAAACTATATTTTGGGCATGGAAATTAAAAGAGATTTGGCAAAGAGGAAGCTCTGGTTAAACCAGACAAAGTATGTCGAGACAATATTGCAGAGGTTTAATATGCAGGATAGTAAACCGGTGAAGGTTCCTATTCCTGTAGGTGTAAAGTTATCTGTCGAATAGTGTCCCAAGACACAAGAAGAGGAAGAGGACATGTCCTGTGTTCCAAATGCAAGTGCAGTTAGTAGCCTGATGTATGCAATGGTCTGTACTAGACCAGCCATTGCACATGCAGTGGGAGTATTGAGCAGGTTTATGTCAAAACCAGGGAAGGAGCACTAGACAACAGTGAAGCGGGTTTTCAGGTATTTGTGTGGCACTAATGATTATGGTTTGTGCTTCCAAGGAAGACCAGGATTAGATAAAGTGTTGAATATTTGTGGCTTTGTTGATGTAGACTGGGCTGGAGATTTGGATCAGAGAAGATCTACAAGTGGGTATGTGTTTAACCTATTTGGAGGTGCAGTTAGTTAGATGAGTAAGAAACAATCTATAGTGGCACTATCAACTACAGAGACATAATACATGGCAGCCACTCATGCAAGTAGGGAAGCAGTTTGGTTGCAGAGATTATATTCAAGTATGGGGTTAATACAGGGAGCTATAAGGATAGACTGTGACAACCAAAGTGCAATTTCTTGGCATAGAACCCTGCTTATCATTCAAAGACAAAACACATTAATGTTTAGTATCACTTTGTGAGGGATATGATAGAAGAAAAAAAGGTGTTGCTGGTAAAGGTGGACACTTTGAAGAATACTGCAGATGCATTGACAAAATCTGTGAGCTCTGAAAATTTCTTTTGGTGTAGAGAAACAATGGGTGTTGCAAGGCTACATAAATGACTAAGCTCTCATGTGGCCTCCTGTGGAAAGAAAACGATAAGTGGGAGAATGTTGGGTTGTGTTATATTCTTTCCACGACTAGCCTATGTAGTTAATCGGGGGGTTAGAGGGGGGGTGGAGCACCCCCTTCGTTGCACTGATTGCGCAACAGGGGGGTTTGAGGGGGATGGTTAGCTCCCCTCTATAGGGTCCGGGGCAGCACCCTGGGAGTTTTTTTTGGACCCTATATTAGGTTGGGCAAACCTACCTGTGGTTTTGTGCATGGTTTTCACACATGGTTTTGGACACGATGGTTTTCAGTCCATGGTTTTCGGTCCCTTGTTTTGGATGCGATGGTTTTCGGTCCATGGTATTAGATGCTTCAACATGTATAAATATGTATTGTGACATTGAAAGGAATATAATGAAAAATCTAGCTGGTAGTCCCAATTTTGGGATCCAGGGGAAAATCTCTGTGTAGATGTGTTTTATGTGTTATGCTCTCGCATTGTTTATTTTATGTGTTTTAGAATTCGTATGCAGGTAATTTCTGTACGGGGTTAAAACCTACATGAACCACCCTTAAATTTTTCTCTATAAGTCTATAGCTCTAATTTTTCCACTTTGAATGTGCCACAAAGATATGACAAATTATATAGTGATTCATTTTTTATTATACATTATTGAGTTCATTCAATCATGTGTATTTCATTGCACATTGAAATCTACCAACACAACTTGGGATTGTATACTCCTTTGCTTGTTCAAAATTTCCATGGGAGAACATATCCATGGATTTTTTTGAAGGATAGCTAAATAAACTGTGGGGCCATGATTATTTATTTTCGGTGTTGGTAGGCATAGTAAGGTGCCACAATTGATTCCTTAGAATAAGACTATGAACGGCCATGAAGTCACCAAGTTGTTTTTCGAGAGCATATGGGTGCATTTTGGATTTGCTTAAATCCATCATTTTAGACGTGGATAATAGTTTTCAAAGCCACTTTTGAAGTTGTTTTATTGTATAGGGAACACTAAGTTGAGGAGAAGTATTATCTTCCAACCACACACAAGTGACCAAATAAAGGAAATGGACATAATGTGGTATACTTTCTAAGAAGTTTAATAGGAGGCCACCTAAGACTTTGGATGAGAGTATGTCTTATTACCCCCCATTCAACAAGGATACATATGTGCATTTTTCATTTTTGGAAACATCATTGTAAGCCCAGGGAATGCATTTCAAAGCCTTGTAGGCCATGTGGAGGCTATGTATTATGGTATCCTGGACCTATTATGGTTGGGCATGCCCGGTCCACTTAGACTCCACTCTTAGGTCCTTTCATGCTACATAGAATTGGAGGGTGTAGGATGGACCTACCTAGGTACATCGTCTAGATAAGCCTTCTTTTATAGGGGTGATCGCTACTTGTAGGGTTGGCTTAGCCCATGTCATGAGTGCCCCTATATCATTTCTTTGTGGTCATATTCATTAAATATATATGCATTCTCTTGTATTGATATATCATTCATGTCTAATTTCTCAACATGGTAGTCTCACATTCTTCAACATTTCAATTTTCCAAAGGCATTTCACAAATCCCAATGCATAGGATCCCAACGGGAAAAAGGTTAACAAGTGCTCAGATTGCTTAGCATAATTTGTACTTACCATGCCATGTAGAAATTTTGTCAAAATGAGAAGGCATCAAGGATATATACTCAGTCAAAGGTAGTAGTCCTCCTTTTGTGGCATGCATGGGCTATTTTTGGGCATATTAAGGTCAATCCTTAATCAAATGAGGGATAATATCTCAAAAGTCATCTACAATATTTTTCTAGGAAAACCCATGTGCTCAAAATGGAAAATCAAGTAGGGCATTGGAGATATACCCTTGCGGCATATTAAATGAGGGGATGACCACACATGTGAGGCTTTGAATGGTTCCTTCAAGGGTTAAAGGTGGCAATTGGACCAAGTCAATGAAGGAAAAGGTGGATTACTTAATCAAAAATCAAGTAAGAAAGAAAAAATGTGAAAAGGTATCTCAAGTTAAGTCAAAGGACCAAGTTGACCTCCACAAAGAAAGCCATGAATCATTTAAAGAAATACGTTGAGGGTTTTAAGGGGATGTTGGACCTAATGTAGTTGTTGGAAGGTTCCTTTCAAGGAAGCCAAATTTTGTCAAACAAACCTCAAATAAAGTTAAACCAATCAGATCATACCTCTTCTAGGAAAGGTCAATCCCTCCTAAAGCTAGCTATTTAGCCTGTTGTATCAAATTAACCCCTTTTGTGGAATATTTTCATGTGAAAATTTATATCTTAGTGTAAAGACTTAGTCTTTGGGTTGTGGATGACAAGACTTCTTATTATTTTTTGGAGAGGGTTTCAACTAGACATTAGAAGTAGAATTATATAAAGGCTAGCCCCTTCTTCTGATTTGTGTGTTCTAAAAATGTGAAATCATATGCCATAATAGGAACTTCATTTGGTGCAAACAACTTGCCTTGTGGATTTGTTTTTTCTATTCTCTTTCTTCTTGGTCTTTGTTAGATATTGTGCTTTCATAAGATTTTTTGAAGTTATTCAAAGTGACACAAAGATTGTGGATTTACCAATTGAGGGGCTACACAGTCATGTGGAAGAGGAAGGCTAGGATGCTAGTCCTCACTTCCTCTTTGTTGGATTAAGATTTTTAGCGTCTCATTGTTAGACTAGCCCCTTATTGGGGGTTTCTCCTTCAAGGACAAGATCCCTCCTAATTCCATAGTCATTCCAAAGTATATTTAAATAAGGATGTCGTTTCAAGTTGTGTTTGTACATTGGTATATCATCTTATACAAGAGCGAGGGTGACTAGTCGTAGACTCCAAACTCACTTTCTTGTTAAAAATATAGGGCTAATTTAGAGAGTGCTGTGATCATAATCTGACACCATAGAAGATAATTTGCAAGGCAAAGATAAGCCTCACCTTACCAAAAATTTATTCAAAAATTCATTTTTTTTTCCAAAATTCAATTTATATAAAATCTAAAAATTTAAATTAGAAACTACAAAAATATTTCACTCGCTTGAGCTCAATTTCAAAAATTTCAGTGCCTTTTATCACTTGGGTTGCACTTCAATCTTATCTAATTATCCCAAGGAAGGTATAGTTTCACTACATTATGCATGAAGCTTATTTGAAGCAATTGAAGGAGCCACAAAAGGGTTTTATAGGCCTACAAATTCAATATACATCAATATATTTACATGGTAAGTGAAACCCCCTCATAAGGGTTTTGAGCCTAAAGGTACAATTCTTCAAACCCTTCAATTTTCTTCACTTTCAGTCAAGGAAATTTTTAAGGATTGATACTTATCTTTAAGTTTAAAAACCTTGGTGAATATTACTAGTCCCTTATATGAAAATTGTAAAATGTTTGGAATATTTTTGTGAAAACATTCAAATCTATAATAAATTATATATTATCTATAATTTTTTGGCGATTTTAAGGTTTTTTTTTTTTTTTAATATTTATAATAAATTTCACAAATCATTTTTACAAAAAATGGAAATTGGTGAATCTTTTTTTTAAAGCATGGAAAATCAACCTACTTGTGAATAATAAATCCTAAAATTTTCCCTACTTTCAGTCATTAATTGAACATTTTTGGAATTGAATAATCAATTCCCAACTTATTAGACATTAAATTCGTGTATAAAGGAAAATTTTTGTTTTGACCCTAGTGGGGATTTCACCCTTCTTCATGAGTAATATTTTCTAGATTTGAATATTTGTCATTTTACTCATTATTTTTAAGTAATGGGATACTCATTTATTTATCATTCCCCTAACACTTCCACCCAATAATATTACTTCATTTGAACATTTATAGGCTTGTGGATTACCCTAAAAGTGTATCTACCTTGTTATTTTTGCATTTTTCCATGATTGAGCATGTTCGAAGCACCAAAGCATCAAGATAATCGTTCAATTTTATCCACATACCAAGACCATCAATGAGGTATTTCATCTCAAGCTTGGTAAGAGCTCATGATACTAAAATATTATGTCATTTCAAGATTTATTTTTCATAATTAGAGTGTTTTTCACTTATTGGTCTACATTTTCTACAATAGATTTCCATTTTCAATTTGGAAAGAAATCTAAAATTAACTCATAGGCTCCATCACCCAAGAGATATTATAAGGCACTAGTCTACTAACATGTGTTGGATGATATTTAAGCGTAGGGTGTAACACTCCCTCCCACCCCCTTATTCCATCTTGGGTTGTGGGAGGTTTTACTTTTGCTTTAACATGACCCTTGGGGTCTATTATGGAGAAAGGATTACAAAAACCTATTTTCCTAAAGTCTTAGAGTCTCAAAACAAATTCCACCATCGCATTTAGCTCATTGAGAGCTTTTTAGCTCATCGTGACACTACCACATTAACTTTAAAGTGGGGTCCACCGAGTCCCCACACCTTGAGATTTTTCATTGTTTTCCCATTATATCTGCCTTATGGACATCCTTGCCATTCAGTGGTGAGATAGTCCTTACCACCCCGGACCGTCAGATCTACGAATCCACAACTCTATGCAAAGTTAATTTGGCCTCGATCACATTTGACGCTACATGTATGTGAGTGCCCTCATCCAACTATGTTTCCATGGATCTCAAATGCAACAACACCTTGATGGGACAATTTGGCCTAGTGCCCATTCAATCATGTGGTTATGGTATTGAACTCATCGACCTATGTACCCTCAGATATTTGGATCCATTTCCCTTGGTGAGGTCAATATGGCACATGGATCACCACGCTACATCAAGGCCCTCTCCACCACCAGATCCTTGAACCTCCAAATATGATAAGCTTCTAACAATGGATATTAAACCTATGGAATATATTGCCTTCACTTAAGTGTGTGCCCCTTGCCACCTTTGGATCCTACATCACCATATTTTTATAGAAGCTATAAAAAAGAAGGAAAACAAGGAGAATAACAAAGGTTCTTAAGACAAGGGGCATAGGCACAACCGCCAAATTTACTAAAGATAATGATCAAATCGTGCACAAAGGCTCTGAGAAGTACATCAAATCCAAAGTAAGAGAAAGCTGTGGCTCCAAAGGCTAATTCACCCAAATTTAACATCGCACAAGGTGAGCTACTCAAAACAATTCCATTCTACGATCTATTGTAGGTTAGTGAACTTCTTCAAGGACACACATAAGTTTATGTGACCATTCAAAAAACTACAAACCATATTTTAAATTGTGAATCTCAGGATATTAAAGTTGTTACAGTTCTTAGTCACAACAAGAATATGAATGTGCATAAACCTATAGCTTTATCACAATGTTCCTATATTAAGTAATCACCAGGACTAACAAAATATTCATTTAACACACAATGTAAAAATAAACTCATAGCACATATTATGGCCTACAATCATGAGTGTGATTGTGTACTATTCAATTCCATTATTTAATATAACTGAAAATTATAAGATAACTAATTAATCCTAAGTGATTTTCAGACATTCAGACATAAACATATAAGACATCCTGCAACTCATGAAAAGGCAGTAACCACATAGTTCAAGCATTCATTGTCACAATTGATATATAAGAGAACTGATCAACCATGAATATACAAGGATTTCAGGTATTCTCTCGTGAGTAATACAAAACCATACATCAATAAACAACAAAAAATTAACTATCATAATTCATAATCCAAAGATGCATAAACCATTATACTTATCTAAGTTTATTAGAATAGTTTGCAACTAAAGGAGGGAGTTCCACTCTCCACCTATCATAGGCCAAATACCATACAATCTCTCTTGCAAATGAGCACCCCAAGTCAGATCCAAAGTCTGAGGAATACTTGCATGGGGGAAATTCACACCAAAGCCTTAGTAGATCCTCGAAATATGGAGTCCACTATCCATGTGGTCTCAAAACACAATTCACAAAGGATATCACTAAGCATTTCTCAAGGATACTCAAGGTCAAGTCTTTAGGAAACTGGTTAATAACTTTTGATTTTATAGGGTATGTATGTAACTTAGATATCGCCCCACCTACTCTTGCCAATGATTCACAACTCCACACACTTTGTAATCAACAATGAGGGTCCTCCATGCTCTAGAGAGAGAGAGGACCAAAAAAAGCATGAAGAAAATGGAAGAGGGAGAGCCATAAACAAATAATAAAGCCAGAGAGAGCGAGTTCCCCAGCTCAGAATTGACCACCATAAAGCTAACAACTACCTGAAGTATCTATGAGACAAAATTCGAATTAGCATCTTTAACTAAGCCACAAGTCAAAGAAACCATTCCTTGCTACAATTTCAGTAACCCCGAGTGAGCCAACTCTCCCAGCTTCCTTTGATGTGCTTGTATGTATCATTCTTTGCATCCTTATGTGTTTTAGAGGATGCAAGCTTGGCTCTCCTTGATTCGCGAGGAGAAAGGGGAATGGGCACCGCCTGTACGCCCCACCACCCCAACCCCATCTCTTAATGGTTTCCAGACATAATCTTCATCCCCAATCACATCATAATCAATTATGCTAGGCCATGGCTTCCTCATTTGCAAGTGACTTCAGTAGTTGAGTTTGTATAGATTGTGGCTTTTAAAACATGCAAGCAAACAATCAACTTCCCTCAGATTAAGAGTCTGTAAGGCTTCCATCCCTTTAGTTGTTTTAATAAATTTTTAAATAATAATATTAAATGCGTAATCATTGTATCAACCAGCTATGCTTTCTCCACATTGGTGTTGCAATCACATTTTATCAAATTTATAGAAAGCACGGGTAAAACAATAGATGTTACACAGGGAAGCCTCTCTTGGCTATGTAGGAGTTGGCATAAAGAGTATGGATTCATGACAAGGTTACACTGGACACTTCTCTTATGTAGTGCCACCTTAGCATATCATAAGGACCTCAACGAGACCTGCTAATTTTGGCAGTAACATGTCCCACATCTAATATTGCTATAATCAAGTCATTCATAGTTCCAATAACAAGTCATCATTTATGACATGCTTGGGATTTTTTCTCAAGGACCCTTTGACATTTCATTTATTCAAGTCATTAGAAATAAGTTAATGGACCATGATGGTAAACAAAACAAATTCATCATATTCATCGATAAGATTTAACAAGTCCACATGTAAATGAAATAGTAGTGGTAGACAACATACCAAAGAGATAAGGAGAGCTACCATCATCACATAGTATCTCACTTCAAGAAAGTAGATATGTTTTAGCTACACCTCATTAAGAAGTAGCTACAAGGTCTAAGGAAGAAGCTAAAGCCCGTTAAGTATGGTCCATTTAAGATTGTGCAATAAGTGGGAGAGAATGTTTTTTCTATTGGATTTATTATTGTATATGAGCATTTATTATTGTGTCAATACATATGCTTTGAATCATTCTAGGTCTTCCTCGCTTGAGAAACAAGAGGAATGATAATCTGTGTTGCCTAAGATAAAAGGCTTAATGCCAAATATTCAAATGAGTTGGAACAAGAAATTATGTTGTAGAGGAATATTTGGGGAACTCATAGAGGTAGACAAGATATGTTAGCAATTGAAATGTGGGGCCATGTTCCTAGAAAAGGAAAGTGGTATCTCTTGGAGAAGTGGAGGACAAATTTTCTCATTTTATTTAGAATGATAAGCTTTTAAGGAACCATAAATCTAAAAAAGGGGGTTTTGTTTTAAAATAGGATTGGATTAAGAATCAATTAAGTAGCATAAACTAAGAAAGATGGAATATGTAGATGTAAAACCTTGATTTTGAACCCTAGAATATGAATGTTCCTATAATGCTTAATTGGATAGAAGCCTAGACATTTGTAGCCTAAGTATAAGAATGGTAGTAAACATTGATGATTCACTAGGAGGAGAATTTGTGGAGAACATTTGATTCATATAATGATCTGGATTTAAACAGGAACGCAAAAAATTACAAAGATAACCATAAACACAAAGATGCAGCGGAAATAATACTTCATTTCATTAATGTAAAATATTGAAATATGCTTACATACAAAGATGGAAATACACCAGCTAGGGCGATGGTAGCTTATCTCTGAGAAGAGATGTGGCGGCTACATGCCTCTGAACTGAACTACAATGAGGCTCAAGGGCCTTTTTATTATTGAACAATAAGAGCAAACCATAAACAACCAAAACCCTAACCCGAGGAGATGTAACACCAAGATTTTATGGGCCCTGTTGGGGTGAGTTGGACAACCAACTTCCCGGGGTTGTGACTTGGTCATATTATCTCCATTTGACGCGCATGATAGCCCATTGGAAATATCTCTCCGAGGACTATGATGAAAAAAATGATTTTAGACAGAAAATTGCTCGTGGTAGATTTCCAAAAAAACGTCGTTTAGGGCCTCAAAACGGCTCTAGAAGTTTAGGACCTGAAAAACTACTAAAAATAGTAAACTGTACTACAATTAAGGAAACAGAAAAATTGAAAGAAGTAATGGTGGGGGTCCAAGTGGAATTGGTGGGTGGCCACCAATATCCACCTGGAACATTCCTCCCCCCTTATGAAGCAATGGTCCCCATTGCGTTGAGTTCCTCCATGAGATGAGGGAACTTCTGCTGAACTCGGTCCCTGGTGAGCCACTTGCCCTGGTGAAGGAGTTGAACTACTTTGACAACTCGATACAGTTGGATATTCCGCTGGCGAGTGTGCTTGATATCTGTGTCCATGATCTGATTAGTTTCAGCTTGTTTCATGCAATTTGGATTTAACTCTGTGGGTGTGAGCTATTCTGCAATGTCGGATGTGTCTAGTAATGGTGGAAAGTATGGTCGAAGGTGGTCCACATTGAACACTGGGTGCAAGCCAAGGAATGGGGGAATGATGAGCTCAAATGCATTGTCTCCCATAGCCTTGGTAATGATGTAAGGACCATATCAGAGTGGTCTGAGTTTCCGATAGGCTCCGGTAAGGCGTTCCTTTTGCAAATGTAACCAGACTTTGTCACCCACCTAAAACTTGTGTGGCACTCGATGTTGATCATGTCATTGCTTGTACTTGGCATTTTATTTATTCAAAATGTCATGGACCTGCTGGCGAATATGTTGGATGTGCTTAGTGAAGCTGTTTGCCTTATCTGTTTCGAATTGGACATGAGCCGAATCTACATGAGTAGCTACAAATGGCATGGCCACATCAATGGGACATAGTGGTTGGAATCCCAAGCCCACCTAAAAAGGGCTATGGCTAGTCGAGCTCTGGAGATCTCGGTTGTAGCTGTGTTGAACATGAGGGAGGCTCTCATCCCATGTGCGTGGATGCTTTGAGTTGTACATGCGCATAATGTGTACGATCATCCTGTTGACAACCTCTGTCTGGCCATCAGTTTGAGGATGGAAGGCTGTGGACTTAGTGAGTTTGGTGTCCATCATCGACTAGAGACTGGAGCAAAATGTACTGAGGAACTTGCTGTCTCGATCTGATATGATAGACTGTGGGATCCGAAACTGTACCCACACTCGTTCAAAGAAGAGTTTAGCAGTGGCTTCGGCTGTGATATTCTTCTCGCAGGCTGCCATAATGGCCATCTTCGAGAACCTGTCCACAACCACAAAAACACAATCATTTCCATGCTTAGTGGAAGGAAGGCCTAACATGTAATGCATGGAGATGGATTCCCAAGTTCAACTAGGGGTAGGCGGCGGGGTATAGAGGCCTTGCTTCTTGATGGTCAGTTTGGAAATGGCGCAAGCAATGCATGATTTGATGTATTTCCTGACATCCTGTCGAAGATTCATCCAATAGAAATACTTCTACAGTACTGCCACCATCTCAACCCCAAAATGCCCAGCAGTCTGACTGTAGTGTGCTTCCCAAATCATCTTAGCATGCTCGCTTGAAGGCACACAAAGGTGACCCAGGTGGCATAACAGGGCATCCTGGAGGTGAAAATCTAGAACATGCGGACCCTCCAAGAGTGTCTAGTATGTGTGGCCGAATTCTGGGTCACTTTTGTAGAGAAGTGGCCAATTAGAAGTCTCGTGCCCACAAGAGTTGAGCACGGTGGTTACGCCATGATCGGTGGTTGACTGAGGCAATCTGTGACATTATTGGAGCTGCCCTTCTTATACTTGATATTCAAATGGAATTGTTGCAGGTATGTGGACCACTTCTGATGGCGATCATTCTACAATTTCCCTTGTGTCTGTATGAATTGTAGGGGTCGATGGTCTGTTTCCTTCCCCAAAATGTAATGCTTCCATTGTTGGCAGGTCTGCACAATGGAATAAATTTCTTTGTCATAAGTGGGATACTTCTGGACTATGTCTGAAAGTGTTTCACTGTGATATGCCAGTGGATGCTTATGTTGAGTAAGGACTACCCCAATAACATAGTCAGAGGCATCTGTCTCGACCTCAAATGGTTGTTGCAAGTCTGGTAATGCGAGCACTGGTGCCAAGCAGAGACGATCTTTCAACTCTGTGAGTGCCTTCTGTTGAGATTCATACCAAAAGAATTTCACTTTCACTCCTCCATTGGTGACTTGACTCAAGGGCTAAGTGATATGAGAAAATCCCAACACGAACCTGCGGTAGAAGTTGGGAAGACCTAGAAAGCTGCGGAGCTCTGTCAGAGTGGTTGGAGATGGCCAATCCTGAACGACTTGGATCTTGGTTGGATCCACATGCACCCCCTATTCATCAATAATGTATCCCATATACTGAACCTGGGTCATGCCAAAACTACATTTCTCCAAATTGGCACATAACTTGTGTTGCCGCAGTGTTTGGAGAACCTGACGGATGTGGTGGATGTGCTCTTCCCAACTTTGGCTGAAGATCAGGATGTCATCCAAGTAGACCACTACAAATGAGTTTGTGAATGGCCACAAGATGTCATCCATTATCCTCATGAATGTTGTAGGAGCATTCATCAATCCGAAAGGCATAACCAACCATTCAAAAAGGCCCTCCTTAGCATTGAAGGCAATCTTCCACACATTGGAGGGTTCAATTGGTACCTGGTGATATCCTGACTTCAAATCGATCTTGCTAAAATATTCCCCCCCCTTCAGTTGGTCCAAGAGGTCATCAATCCGTGGGATCAGGTACCTATTATGGACAGTGATTGTTCAACGCCCGATAGTCAATACAGAGTCTCCAAGGCCCATCCTTCTTCTGTACCAACACGATCGGGCTCCCACAGGGTGATGAACTCGGACGGATGGGGCCTTTCTGTAGCAACTTCTAAATCTGCCTCTTGATTTCATCATTCTCTAGAACGGAGCATCGATAGATTGGTCCATTGGGCAGCAACGCACCTAGGATTAGATCGATGGAGTGCTTGACCTGACATTATAGAGGAACCCCTGCGGGGGAGGTGAAGATGTCCTCGTACTCCTCCACGACCTTGTCCATCTGTAGTTGTCATGTGGAGGGGCCATGTCTGGAGGTCGTGGCCACGTCTTCTTCTTTCTTTGAGGGCGTATCATCAGGAAAACAAATTTCTCGATTTTGGAAATGAGCTTACTGCATTGTTTTGCAGTAACCAAAGAGATGGAAGTAGGCGGTGCTACCTCCGGTATCCTGTACAACTTATTTCCCAAAGTAACAATAACAACATGAGGCCTTGATTCATACACAACATGTCGTTTCCACAAGTATGGTTGTCCTAATAATACATGACAAACTTCAAGGGGAGAAATGTCACACAATGCCTCATCTGTGACGGGCTTGATGTTGTATGCAAGGTGACACTGCTGGCTCACGCGATGATCCCATCCTTGGTGAAGCCACCCGATGGTGTATAGTTGCGGATGTGCTATGGTCGGTAATCCCAGCTACTTCACGACCTCTGCTGAAATGAGGTTCTTTTGGCTCTCGCTGTCGACAATGAACTATAGCGGGGAGCCCTTTACCCACATGTAGGAGTGGAAGAGATGCTCCTCCTCCTCTGGATCTTCAGGTTCCTCCTTCTAGATCTTCGTGGTGGCAACGGTGGCTTTGGGCTCCGCATCGATAATCTGCTTCCCTTTGTCATTCCCCTTGTTTTTCTGACTGAGAGTCGGAACATGCATCTGATTCTGAAACCTTTAGCTAGACCACTAGTGACTGCTTGGACTGACACTCACTTGTGTTGTGAGTGGAGCTATTATGGAACTCACACCACTTTCCTGTGTCGTTTTTTGGCTTCGCGATGCTGTTCTTTGCTTGCAGCTTTGGCGGGTTGTCTTGGGCCGCCCCGCCTTGGCTTTGTCCTTTGTTCTGTGATTTGGGGGCACCTTTCCCTTGCTTCAGATTCACAGATCCAAATTCTCGCTTCTTCTGTTTAAACTTTTGCTCGACCTTGACGGCATATCGATATGCCGTGCCGAGCGAGGAGATGTTCAGGAATTCTATTTCTTCTTGGATGTACTTATGCAGGCAGCCACCGTATTTGAGTACCAAATGCTGCTCCGAATCCTTGATACCCAACTTTGTGTGAAGGGTATGGAAAATATTGGTAAACTTTGACATGTCTTGGTCCCTTCCCTATCGCATCATGGTCCACTTTATGTATTGATCCTCATAGCTTTCAATAGGGTAGTACTGCTCCTTGATGGCATCTCGAAATGATTTCCAATTGGGTGCGGTTGAAAATAGTGAGCCTATAATTTCATCCTTATGCTCGCAATAGGTTTCCCGCCGGTCCTTGACGTGGGGGGCTGCTTTGAGAAGAGCGAAAATAATATTTTCTTGACTGGAAAAATCATGAACAAAAAAATAACCCTCCAACAGATTTAACCATTTATCGACGGCATCTGTGTGTATCTGACTCTCGAATATGGGGATTTCAAAATTAACTTGTACCTTAGACGGTGTGGCGTTTCCAGAGTAGCTGTTGGAAGATGACGTGTCACCCCTAGGTAGCCGCTGAAGGATCTGGGCAAAGTTGTCCATCATTGCGTTCCTTTGTCACTCGAGGGATTCTTCGAGCAAGATTTTGATAGGATCTCCTACCCCCTCGTCTTTCTTTTCATCCACCATGGGAGGCCGTTGGGATTTGCGAGGCTGGTCTTGCAAAGGTTCGACCAGTTGAAGCCCTAACTCCTTATACCCTGACCTCGTTGGGGACATGCAAAGAAAAAAAGAGAAAAAAAGCAGACCGCTCTGATACCACTGATCCAGATTTAAACATGAATGAAACAAATTACAGAGATAACCATAAACATAGAGATGCAGCGGAAATAATACTTCATTTCATTAATGTAAAATACTGAAATATGCTTACAAACAAAAATGGAAATACACCAACTAGGGCGATGGTAGCTTATCTTTGAGAAGAGATGTGGTGGCTACATGCCTCTGAACTGAACTACAATGAGGCTCAAGGGCCTTTTTATTATTAAACAATAAGAGCAAACCCTGAACAACCAAAACCCTAACTCGAGGAGATGTAACACTAAGAGTTTATGGGCCCCGTTGGGGTGAGTTGGACAACCAACTTCCCTGGGTTGTGACTTGGTCATATTATCTCCATTTGATGTGCATGATAGCACGTTGGAAACATCTCTCCAAGGAATACAACAGAAAAGATGATTTTTTAGAAATAGTCGCTGGCGGTAGATTTCCAAAAAAACATTGTTTAGGGCCTCAAAATGGATCTGAAAGTTTAGGACCTGAAAAACTGCTAAAAATAGTAAACTGTGCTACAATTAAGGAAACTGAAAAACTGAAAGAAGCAATGGTGGGGGTCAAAGTGGAATTGGTTGGTGGCCACCAATATCCACCTGGATCATATAAGTACCCTTTAGTTGTTTGTGAATATGGAAAATAATTGTTATTGTTGATCCTTATGATATCTATCTTTATGATGAACGACATGGAATAATTGTCAACATAATTACACTTTCTATTCATTTTGAAATGCATTAAAGGCTAGTTTGTACAACTATACATCTTTGCTAGGATTTTGCATTCATTTTTTATGTTCAATGTTAAATTAACTACCATACATGCAATATTTCCACCTTAGGGCGCAATGATAGGGTTAACAGGTGATTTCCTAGAATTCTCTATTCATTTGAAATGGTATAGAGGGGGTTGGGTACGCTACAATATGGTATCAAATCCCAACTACATTACTTGGCTAGTATGTGCAAATAATGCTAATTTTATGATTAAAATTTATAGTTGCATGACAATTGTTTGATAAAATGCTTATGTGAAATCTAGTTTATTTTGGTTATGTATGAATTTAGAATCAGAATTCTGGTTTAAATGTAGTTTGCATGCTTAATCGTTGCATTATTTTAGATGCACTTGTAAATTTTAATCCTCTTCATAGGTTTTTTTCAGAAATTTTGTGTGTGTTGCAAATTTGGAATGTTGGGGGTAAGAATAGTTTGAATTCTTTGTGCATTTTGGTGTGGTCATAAGGAAAACACCAATATGGAGTATGAGGCTTTAAATAGCCTTCTCCTAATAATTACTCCTATTCAAGGCTCTTGGTCCTTTTTACATTGATTTGAGCCTTTTGTTTTACTTTGAAGTGGCTTGATGCCTACTTTCTTATGTTAATTTTGAACATTTCTTCAAATGGAAGGAACCTTTGCTTTGGAAATTACGCTTTTGTTCCAAAAGGGCTCAATGGCCTTTGTTTTTGCATTGGGCTTATCTTTCAAGTGTGACCAATGGGATTCTTTCAAAAGAGACATGATGACCTTTATTTGTATTTGAAGATTGTTGATAGGCCTTTTTATTCGAAGGCAGATCCTTCGAAATGGCCATTTTTAACTTAGCTTAAAATGTCTTTTGAATAAAACAAGGCCTTTGTCTTACTATAAAGACAAGCTTCGACGTGGGCTGATTACGATCTTCTTTAGAAGAGGTCAACGTCCTCATGTCTAAATTTCAAAGTGGTATATTTGAAATAGGCCCAATGGTCTATCAAGAGCTTTCAATTAGAAACACCCTCTTCTTTTGAATGTATCTAATGAACTATTGGGACCCTTTGAAAGATTTTCTTTATATATTCGATCGTTTACTAAGGTTTTAATAAGAAGTACACATTCCAAAATGGTTGAATGGCCCTTTTTTTGTTTTGAAGTGGGCCAATGCCCTTTATTTTTGTTTCTTTGAAGTTTTTCATTTGAATTAGCCTAATTATCTATCAAGCACATCTTTGAAAGAGGCCCAATGGGAATATTTTGAAATGAATTGACGACCTTTGTTATTTTTTTGAAGTTTTTTCTTTCAAAATTGGGTTGATAGCCCTTGGAGAATTTTGAAATGATTCTTTGAAGTTTGGTTGATGGGCCATATTGGATTTTGGTGAATCTAAAAGAGGATATTTCAAAATGGCTTGATGGCATATTAAGTGGATTCAAAAGATGACATTTCAAAATGGCATGATGCTCTTGTCAGCCACGACAAATATATAAGTTTAATTGATTAATTGATTAAGACAACCCTAAGGCTAACTAGACTTGGACCACATATCACACACTATAAAAGTCCCTAAAAGATGTAATAATCAAACCAACTACAAAGGCACTCTTGAAAGCCAAGATGCTTGAGGAGATCAATCCCCTAAGGACCTTAGACTAATTAAGGACTAAAAAACAATTACCTCAACATCCTTGGATCAACGTTGCCCATCACAATAACCTCGATGGAGCTGAGGATCACCCCCCAGGAGCACAAATATGGTGATTGGTGTCTATCTCAAGTACCACGGGGACTTCCCACCCACAATCACCTAGGTGAGAGCCCTAAAAGATAAGCCAATAAGGTTACCATCTAATGACCAAATGATTGACCAGGCATGTGTGATCGAAACCATACACATAGGCATGGTAACTGAGCTCAAAACCTCATGAGAGAGTACTTAAAGCGAGCTATAGCCTTATGAAAGAGATCCTCATTAACATGCACAATCCAATGAACACTAGTATCAAGGGAGTGGGGATGTCACTCCACAAGTTCCCAATGTGATTTCATGCTCGACTCTCATGCAAGAGGATATTTACAATAAGCATATAATGTGATAGTGGATTTACACTTTCTAATGACACTAGTTTCAATTTTGCAGCCTTGAAGAGTGTCCTCTCCAAACCCATTTCAAGGCTCTATACCCCTAAGCTATTATTGGTGTGCTAAAACCAAAAAGTCTATATTAATTTTATTAATTATTTATTTTAGGGTTGTTTTTTACTTACGGGTATGAAGTGAAGCTCAGATGGTGTGTAAGAGACTCAATACCAATCCAATATGAAATGTAAATGAAAAATGTGATTGTTTTTCCAATTAAATGAAAACTAGCTAAAGGAAGGCTAGAGAGTTCTTTATTTTTCCAAGAAACCAGTAAAAACCTCACAACCTCTCTCATTGAATTTTTGATATTCACCAAATTTACACAAGAAACTAATTCACTAAACAACTTGCAAATCAAATTAAAGACACTTAAGGTGACATTGCAAAAGCACAAAAAAACACTCAAAAACATGAAACTACAACTTTGAATAAAAAAAATGATCTGAAACAAACAAAAAACGAGATCACACACAAAGAAAGTTTCAATATGTAACTCAATGTAGGTAGCCAACAAACTTACACCTATAGTGATCTACAAGGGGAAACAGTCCAAACCCTAAACAAGGATCAAGACTTAAATGCCACACAACTTGGTTTTCTTTGTAATTCCTCCAATAAAAAAGGTCACTAATAATAACCAGACAAATCAAATCAACTTCTCAATGTTATAAAATAACAAAAAGTTTAATCGCCACTGAAGACAATCAATATGCAAAAACAAGTTTGGGAAAAACAAAGCAAAGTTGCAAAATGAAGTAGGTATCACAAACGAGAATGGATACATTTTAAATATAGGCCATATCTAATCAATCACATGAATAGATACACAAATCCAAGACTCAAACAATAATATCTAATGCATATCTCACTAAAAAAATTGACCTTGAGAGGCCATCGCTCTCAAGAAAAGATAATCCTATATACCAGTCACTATGAGGAAGCTAGCGATTGGGTCTTGTAATCATTTGTAACTCATAGACAAAGAGCTATTGGCTTCCAAAATCAAAATTTTAAGAAAATAAATACTCAAATATGAAAGATACAATAAAGGTCCAACCTAAAAAGGATTAAGAGAAGGTCAAAATATATAGACAAACACTCAGAATCTAACATAAATCAGGGATACTAAAGAAGGAATGAGAGCAAACTCACTAGGGATTTCTCCCCAGTGGAATCTCTAGTATTGTTTGCTCTATTTTTACATAAGGCAATGGAGTTATTTCCCCATAGATCCCACCTCGAGATCTGCTAGACGGTGTGTAAAGGACTCAAGTAAATTCCTTAGCTATAGTGAAACAACAAGCATTAAAATTAACTTAGGAGGGAAAATAAATTGTTGTACCTTAGTATCCTTGCAAGCTAGTGTAGATTGTCGACCCCTCACAGTAGTAGGAAATCCTAATTCCTACTTGGAGCTTCCATTCCAACTCCTCGATCTAAACCCATATACATATGCATACACAAACAAGATAAGGTTTGCCTCCGTATAGGGAAAGTTAGCATGCACCATAAACTAATAGAGCAAATAAACCATATTGTTCACATATACAACCATGAAATGGAGAAAGAAATTATTTTTTTCATTAATAGAATAGAAACGGTATATAAAGAGGCTTATAGATTGATTAACATATTAGCTCTCTTTCGATCCCTTAGTTCTCCTCTCCCCTTAGCTTATAGGAAAACTAGGATCATTTGAGATGCAAGAGAAAAGTGTCCTAGTGATATTTTACTCGCATTATTGGGATATTTATGATTCCTTCTCTCATCGTTTATAGGGTCTCACTAAATAGACCTTTCCAAGATTGGGGAGGATGTATCTAGACACCTAGGGCCAAGAGAAGTTAGGAAATTTATACAATTATTGACCCTAAGCCAACTCATGATAAGATAGTTCAAGTTGATCTCCTTGGGAAAGACTTCTTCTAGACTTTTGACCTCCATTGCTCCCAAGAAGAGGATGAGTTGTATACCTAGTGATAAATGTACAGATGCATGGAGTGATGGGTACATAATATGTTAGTGTTAAGGGAGTGATGGGCTATTAATTGGTCTCAAACAAGGAGGAGAAGGGGTACATTCAAGAAAGCAAATGAAGTTAACATGTGGTTCCTCTCACTGAAATGGTGGAAAATAGGGTTATAACACAAATTATGTTAAGTAAACTTAACTCAAGGAAAGAGTCAAAGTTGACAAGGTCATTATTAGTGGTTTTGGGCCCATGGTTTTTTGGTTGCCCATGGTTTTGTGCCCATGGATTGCATGTAATGAAGCCTTTAAAATGCTTGGAAGACTTCATTTTAATGAAGCTAAAGATGTGAGTGGTGAAGGATAACTTGGATGGCTTGACTAGGGTTTTGGCTAAGGACGAATGGAATTCCATTGGCTGGGTTTTTCCTCAGAGTTGGGGTTTTCCCAGGTGTTGTAGCTATTGCAAAAACCCCTCCAAAATTTCAAGCTCTTAAAATTTTAGGAGCCCCTTTTGTCATGCAAGAGTTTTCCGCATCCTAAGAATATGTTTAAGAGCTCACTAAACTAGAAAATCCCCCGTAAGAACCCAAGGTTTCGTTCTAAGTCAATCCAAGTCACAATCTGATCTAAGTAAGGTAGTCACAACTTCATAATGCGACCTTTCACTTCGCATGCAACTAGTGCGACCCAAGTAGCCTAAGTTGCTTAAGTTGCATAGGTCGGATCTCAAAAACTTGCTACCATGTGACCAACAGGTTGTTGAGTCGCAAGGTCATAGTTTTCATCCCTCATGACCACGCGACCCTTTCGACCAAGCGACCTTCATAGGTCGCAAGGTCGCGTAGGTTGCAAGGTTGCACTCCTCCCCCACTTAGGGTCTTGTGACCCATGCGACACCCGCACATGTCACCAAAAATATAAATAGCAGGTCGCCTTGGCTGATTGGTAATGACTCCTTTGGTCGCGTGAGAGATGAGGGAGACTTGCGACTTGGGTGCGCACAAGATTTCTCCAAGTAGGCAACCTTTCACCTTCCCTGTAATCATTTTCTTCGTCCAAGTGTCATCCTCTTCCATCTCAACCCTGCACATTCTACCCTAGGGGGTTTTTATCTCCATTTTGGCCTAAGCCTTCACCTCAAACCTCATATCAATCACGCTGACCTCATGCAATCTCTTTTCCCCCCCTCATAACCATTCCTCACCCTTAGCCACCCCTGTTTTCGTTGGTGAGCCTAACCGTTTGGCCTTAAGGAATTCCAGACGTCCCCTGAGTCTCAAGCTGCCCTTTTAGCTCACCTAAAGCTTAGGTCACATGACCCACACCTGCGATAGCATAAATCCTGTGACCTTTGCAAACCTGGGAGCTCGCGACCAGTGAAACCTGGCGACCGAAGAGACGCTGCGATCACCTCGACTCTACCTCGTGACCAATGTGACTCTTGCGACCTGCGACTCATATACTTAGTCCCTAAGTCATGCTCCTACCCTTGCAACCCCCATGACATGCCTTCCATTGCAACCTGCCTAAAGACCTCCTTACAACTTCTTGGAATTGATTTTATTTAAGCAGTATTTGTTATTATTTCATGCTGTCACTCTCATTGTGGGATTGTTTGTTCGACATGCCAGGTGACGTGGACCTCGAGTGCATCTCCATCTCTTCTTTCGAATATGAGATGGCGCCCCAAACTACAAAGGCCACTCGTAGAAGCTCAGGAAACAGTTCACTGGAAATCTACTAGTATGAGGAACCACCCATCTATGAGGACACGACTTGCAATATCAATAAAACTACAAGGCTCTCTTGGTACAACATCTATGAAGAGTTCACCAAGCCGGACATACCAGTATACCTGATGTCAATAGGTCTAAACTCCATAAGATAGCGCCACACCATCCGATATTTCCGTGTCCTGAAACTATCGATTGGGTCCTGCAAAACACATATATAGATTGATGTATGGTGAGGGACCACACTGGAGCACCCTTAGCAATGATCTCTCCTACGGATATTTCCACTTACTACAGAATCACTGAGAGGCAACATCATCCGAATCTTGGGGGGGGGAAGTCCCCAAGATCTGAAAAATTGAAATGGATCTTGGGGGGCAGGTCCCCAAGATCTGAAAAATTGAATTGCCAGAAGAAAAAGAGGAGAATGCCAATAAACAAAACCACAAAGAAACTTTTTATTAAAATGGAGAATAACTGTAAAAGCTACATTGTGGCAAACAATCTATCCTTTTACAAAATGTGACTTGTTACTTATAGTCTTTTTTAGTTACAATACCATGGGTCAATTCCATGGGTGAATGAATACCATGGGTGGATGTCACAATACCATGGGCAAATACCATGGGCGAATGAATACCATGGGTGGATGTCACTTACAATACCATGGGTAAATTCCATGGGTGGATGAATACCATGGGTTGATGCCATTTTCTATTCAGATCATTCCTCCCTCCTTAAGAATAAATGCTCCCCATTGCGTGAAGTTCCCTCCTGCGAAGCGAAGCCTTTGTTGAATATGAAGAGCCACTAAAGAGAAGGGTTTTATGTGGTTAACCCATAACCATGATGAACAAAGATCCAAGGATAGAGATACCCTATAATGCTTGTGACCAACTGTGCTATTGATAGTGTGTGGCATAGCAAATGGACTTCAATGAAGTGTGGGTTTGTGGATGACCCTTAACCATGATGAACGAAGATCTGAGAATAGAGATACCCTGTAATGTTTGTGACCAACTGTGATATTGACAGTGTACGGCCTAGAAAATGGACTTCAATGAAGTGTGGGTTTGTGGATGACCCATAACCATGACAAATGAAGATTCGAGGATAGAGATACCCTGTAATGCTTGTGACCAACTTTGATGCTAACAGTGTGCGGCTTAGCAAATGGACTTCGATGACAAAGATTTTGTGTGGTTGACCCATAATCGTGATGTTGGTTGTTGATGAAGTAGCAGGTGCCTACATAGCCTGGGGTGGGAGGACATGTCTCCAAAGAATCCAAGCCGAATTCTGCTATGATGAAATTGATGAATGTGAAGCAGGTGCCTACTAAAGCGAGGTGGGAGGGCACGTCTCCAAAGAAAACCCGCTCCAAATGCTGCTCCAAAATTAAAATGCACATAACTCGGTCAATATAGCTCAGAATATTTATTATAACCTATTTTTGGAAACAAAAGGACCATTTTGCATCTTCCCATGTGTTGGAAATCCTTATATGGCCACTCTAGAATCTCATATTCGCACTACAACTTTTCCGAAGTCACAAAAGTTCTGAAAAAATAGCTGATTTTAAATCAACAATATCTCCCACATTCGAACTCTGACTCGACCCTTTTTTTTTGAAATTGAGAAAATTTTCGAGAGGAGCTCGGATATAAAATCAATTTTATGAAATTCTACACCAAAATTTAAAAAAAAAAAAGATAGGAGAGCCGCCATCCACGAATTGCCGTCAGAAACATTTCTACAACATAACTGATTTTAAATCAGTGATATCTCCCTCATCCGAACTCCGTTTCAGCCGATTTGTTTTTTGAATTTGGGTATTTTTCACAAGGAATCCAGATATGTTATTTGTTTTTGTAAAACTTTCACCAAAAAATTCAAATCTAATCTGCAAACTTGCCGCCCAAAAACATTCCTGCGAAAAAATGAAAAAATAAAAATTCTTCTTGCTTGGCCCAAGAAAATGCTCTATGGAGGATGTAGCACATGCATGAAGTTTGTTGAATATTGTTGCAATATTTGAAACTTAAATATGCATCAAACTCTCATTCCCATGGAATCATAACTTGCTCTGATACCACTGATTCAGATCTTGGGGGGAAGGCCCCCAAGATTTGTAATTTAAATGGATCTTGGGGGGGCAGGCCCCCAAGATATGAAAAATTGAATTTCCATAAGAAAAAGAGGAGAATGACCAATAAAAAAAACCACAAAGAAACTTTCTATTAATACGGAGAATAACTGTAAAAGCTACATTGTGGCAGACAATCTGTCCTTTTACAAAATGCGACTTGTTACTGATAGTCTTTCTTAGTTACAATACCATAGGTCAATTCTATGGGTGAATGAATACCATGGGTGGATGCAATAATACCACGGGTCAATTAGATGGGTGGATGTCACAATACCATGGGAAAATACCACGGGTGAATGAATACCATGTCACTTACAATACCATGGGTAAATTCCATGGGTTGATGCCATTTTCTATTCGGATCACAGGAGACCTTAAATACCCAGTGGCTCTCTGACTTTGTAATACCGGTTAAAGACATCCTACGGGAATTGTGGTAGGACCTGTCTAAATTCTGGGTTAAAGCAGATTAGGCATATAGGATAGAGGGGCTAAGGAAAGTTTATCAACTGATTTATGCCATGATGTGAAACTTGTATGGAAAAGTAGATTGTGATGTATTCCACGCTTGGGTCCCCCTCATGCATGTTGTCGCCACTCGTGGAACAATCTTCAACTGGGCGAGCATTCTGGCATTGTCCCTAAGGACAAACATAATTGTAGCCAAGCATCCAGAGCTAGAGCAACCACCAGAATTCTACATGGGTTCATACCTCCTAGATGCCATCTTTGCAAGATGCCAGTTTGATAACTGGATCTATAACTGGGATACATAAGCAGTCAGCCCCGTGCACCACCACTACAGGGTCTTCTGGGACACTGCCTATAAGGGTATGATAACTATTATTTTTGAATATTTTATTGCCCCATTATACCAACAACTATCCTGGGAGTAGCCACCTTGCATGTCGAGGAGGGATATGGAGACCGTGGTCAAGGTGGCGTATTGGTTTCCCATCCAAGAGGGTGCATTCATTAGAGTCTTCGGTACTCGTAAGGCCCCTCATGCTATGCCCAGGTTTGTCACATACAAAGAACTCCTGCGAGAAGTTTGCTACCAGTTGACGCAAGATTTTTCAAAGGTAGTAAGCAAAGGCAAGAAGAAACCATGGTTGGCTTTCTCGCTTGTCATCAGAGCATATGTAGTTGAGAAATTCAAACAAGTGGAAGTAGAAGCTAAAGAATTGAAAGGTAGTCACTTTGTAAACCTTAACTATCGAACATACGATCCTGAGAAAGTCATGGCTGCCCACTGCAAGAAAGCAAAATTCAATTGGTCATATTCACATGGCAGACAGGATCACGAAGACGGGGTAAAGAATTGGTATAACGCCACTAGGGAACTTAGCCCTAGTGAGAAACAAGCCAAATATGAGGAGCTCCTCGAGCACTCCCATGAAAATGTCAACCTTTAAGAGAGAGCCTCCACCCTTAAGAAGAAACAACGGGAGACACACAAAGCCACTGGGAAATCTGAGAAGCAGAAAGAGAATGAGGTCAAAGATAATCCGAACGACCCAGAAGAGAAGGACAATAATGAAACACTGGAACAAAGGAACAATGCCTTGGCAAAGAAGAAGCAAGAGCTCAAGAGAAAAAAGGAACAAGAGCTCAAGCAATCTCAATATTCCAGTGACCAAGGCCAGCTCGAAAAGAAGAGGCGACAGGAAGAGGAAGAAAAGGAAAAACAACTAGAAGAAAAGATGCAGGAGGAATGAAGCACCCAGGAAGAAGTAGAGAAGAAAAGACAACAAGAAGCACAGAAGGCCAAAGAGGAGGAAGAGAAAAAGAGGCTAGAATAGGAGCTAAAGGAGAAAGAAGAAAAAATTAAGCAGGATGAAGAGCTCGAGAGGCAAAAGGCACTGGCAAAACAAGAGAAGAAGTGGTAGGAGGAAGAAGTAAGTAAGAGTAAAGAGGAGGAAAGCAGGATTATAGTTGAATGGGGAGAAACCAGTAAGACATCTGAGATGGACACGAAACAAGGTGATCTACCCCCATTAGGTGTTACTCCTTCTACTCCCCTCATTGGAGGGCACCTTCCCTTACAAGAGCTAGGTTTCTCAGAAGAACAAGAAGAGGAAGTCCTAGATCTCACTAAGCTCACCTTCGATCAAGTCAACCTCAAAATTGTGCAGGAAAGGAGGAAGCATTATGCTAAAAACCTAGTAGATCCCTTATCGGTCACCACAGCCAAGGAGATTGTGCCCGACACCATTGTGAGTCTAGAGATGATCACCTCGGTTGGGATGAATTCAGTAACTGCCATGGAACATAATGTGGCCCGAAAAAGCAAACAGATCACAAACCTTCAGAATAGGCTTTACGCATCAAAACAAAGGGCTGCTAGAGAAGAGCAGGAGAGAAGGAGAGCAGAAGAAGAGAATGCAGCCCTCCGTTTAATTCACTCAAGCATAATGGAATTCCAGGCAACAATCAAAGGATAGGCAAAGATCCATAGGGAAACCATGAAGATGGCCTATGAAGAGATGTCAAAGCTACACCACATAGTGGGTCCAATCTTGGCTATACAAGCTCACACAAAAGAAATAACTGTGATGTTGAAGGAAGTTGTAGTCGCTCTAGATAACATGCATGAGTGGTTCGTTAAGTACCGAGGAACACCAACATTAGTCCCCAAGAAGGATTGGATCACCATGCAGAACACCAAGGTTCATCTTCGCGTCAAGATCCAGTCAAAAGACAAACTAGCCAAAGATGTGGACAGAGTGTTGGATTCATACAAACACCTTTCCAACGACCTAGAGTCTATGATCCAAATTCATGGAGTTCTGTCCATCGGAGAAGTTAGACATGTAAGGAAGAAGGAGGATATCTCAAGGGAAGTGCAGGCCTTCATTAATACATATAAACAGGAAGCCCATGTAGAAGATCTGCTCGTTACTAAAGAAAATATCACACGCTATGTGGCGGAACCAGTAAGAATGTACGCCAAACTGGTAACCTTGAATAACCAGGTGAATTCCAAAAGGACCACCCTCATACCAGATGTACTCAAATGCCTACACATACATGATGAAGAAAAACGTAGATCAACCCCATTGCAACAGAGTACAAACTGTGGCATACGTACTTAACGGAGCAACTCAACCTGGACATCCTTGAACTTACTATTGTTAAATTGATCGATTAGATTAACAACTTATTTTGTGATTTTTGTAATTTGCTAGGATAAGACATTTTTGGAATATGAAAGGTCATGAGGAAGTCCAAGAGTCAGGGGTAGGCCAAGAGTCACCCTCATTCTATAAATACACCCTCATGACACAATGTAAAGCACTTTTAGCTAAGGACTTTTGGGACATATTGTTTGAGAGAACTTATGCTCTTCAAATTTATGCAAGGAGTAATTGTCATGTTCCACTATTGGATTTCTCAAATCTTTTATGCCATAATGCCATGAGTATTTTTGCTTGATGGATTGGACGTTCCTAAGAGTTCTTTGATGTACGATCTGTTCGTGTGCTATCTCATACTACAAACCTTGTTTGCAATGCGTGGACGGTATATTATTTGCTAACTCTATGCTTGTATTGGTGAACTTTTTCGTTGATATTGGTACAATATATCATTGACTGTATGTCTACTTATGCTTATAGATGTTTGATTCCTGTGAACTTCTTTACAATTGTTAAGAATTTTATCTTATGAACATGAGTCTTATATGAAGTTTGCTAACATTTACTTTACGTAAGGTTTATGTTGTTTATAATCTGGCTACTCATGGTATGCATGTTATAAGATATTTGTCGATTATTTCCTTGTTTTTATTAAATTTCATGCATTCAATTGATCCCGCATTTCACTTTCGTTCGAAACAACCTCAACACACATGAATGACAGTCGGGCCTACATACCATATGGGATCCATAAATCAAACGTGTGCAGGGTCTAGTTGGGATCCTACATTGGGGAGATCCCCTTTGCTTTTGGAAGAGAATTCCAACCCGTCAATAACTTTGGCGCCAGAAGGAGGGTCATGGCAAGTACAAATCCACGCCCTCGCATTGAAACTTCCAATCAAGCTAGTAACCAACCCCGCCCCCCCACGCCTCCTGAAATATTATATATTCCCCCTTACGGTCTAGCTTTCACGAGGCGCCAGTAAGAAGTTTCCCAACCTTCCCCTCTTGAAGATGTCCTGGGAGGAAAAGAACTCCCCCTTTTTGAAGTCACCAATGAACAACTTAGGGACATGTGCCCTATTACTCGACAATTCTCCAGGGTTCTGAAATGCATTCCTGCCACCAACTCCCTATCCAACCCTCGCACCTCCATGTCTCATCACACGCGTCAAGGCATCCTAGTTAATTCCTTATCGTTGTTAATCGGAGTAGCGCTCGATGACTATGCATACGACGTTGAAAGGCTCTCCATCAAGGGGTTGGACAGTCCTCCTGAAGGTGAAGGAGAGAACCATAAGATTAATACATTCACTGAGGAAAAAAAACCAGTCATGATGGGGAGGGATGTAGGGAAACAATCAACTGCCCCCAAAAGGTACCTCTGTCAACAACCAACCTTTGAGAGAGAATACTAAAGGGACCATAGGGTAGGGGACTGAAGATCACATTAGAGACTACATTAACTTCTACAATAATCAACGATTCCTGAGATTTCAGGGGAACTTGAGAAATTTCAGGAACGTGAGAAACACCAAAGACCTAGGACACCTCAAAGTGCCCCAAGGGGAAGGCAGGCACCCTCCTCATACATGCGGAGGGTTAGGCACCGATAGTGAACCAGAGGGAAATGAAAATCGCCTCCTGTTTCCTCCCCCACCTAGAGGAAATTGCTGCCAACCATTGGCCTGGATGGGTCAATCCCCATTAGGCATTAGGGGCCAACTTCATGACATGCCCTACCATCCTGAGAAACACCTCCCAAATTTCGACCCCAAAAAAGGGAACCTCAGCTGATGACCATATTAGAAATTTCTACCTAGCATTACAAATGATTAGGGTGCAATACGATGATGTGGCTTGCCACCTTTTCCCTCACACTTTTGAAAATAAGGCTGCCACCTAGTATCGATCACTGCTAGTTGCCTCCATCCGAACTTGGGAAGAATTCCGTAAAACATTTATGGATAAGTTTTCAGAAGACAAGACACCTAATATGCTCCTCACTGAGCTTAGTACGTTAAAGTTCCATAAGAAGGAGAAGGTGAAATATTTCAATCAATGGTTCACCACCATTTTTAATAAGTTCCCAATAGATGTGGCCCTTGATGAATCCATCATGATCGATTATTACACAAGGGCCTTGCTGCAGGACATTGCTGTGTTTATTAAACATGAAGAAAAACTCACCCCATTAGAAAACTTTGCTACAACCCTAGAGGTCGAAAAGGATCTACTCTCTATTGGCACCCTCAGGCATGATTCATGGGAGGAGGCAAAACCATCTGCCAAGAAAAATCAAGCCTCATCTAGTAAACCTGTCGATAAAGACAAATATTCCTTTGATTTCGAATGATTGACCAAGTCCTTAAAGCAACTGACTAATGAGGTGTCTGAATTGAAGATTAAGACCAATGACACTTCTGGAGGGGGAAAACCTACTAAACCCTTTTTTCTAAAGACTAACAATCCCCCCCCCCCCCCCCCAACCCCCCCCCCCCCCACTAAAACATCTTAGGGATCCAATACATACTTCAGTGTGGAAGAACTAGGAAAGGACAACTTTTGCACTTTCCATCAGGCCTCTCATTCTGAGAAGACCTACCCCCAATGGCTCCATAACATGACCATCGTAGTAACCCAACTTTTAGAAGACCAGGGCATGGGAGAGGCTGAAGAAGAAATTAATGACCCTAAAGAGGAAGACTCCCCTCCCAACTATGATGCTCCTTCCACCATGTTAGCCTTCGAAGTCATCTGCGGGGGATAAGTTCTGACCGCTTAAGAGGCCATTGTGGGGGACACCCCTCCCCCGAGGCCTCCCAAAAGCTACAATCTCAGGAGTAAGAGACCTGTGTCAGATTCTACGTTGGAAGATAAGAAAAGGGCTCTATTAAGGAGGTTTCTTCCACCTGCTAACCCTAGCCAGTGATCCACCCCTTTCCCCAAAGGGACAATTGACCTAATCCCTGAGGAGTCCCCAGGTGTTGGAAAAGGGGACACATCCACACCTAAAATTTCGACCAAAGGGTTTACAACTAAAACCACCTCATTATCACAACGCTCGTCGGAAGACACTTCGTCCATAGACTTAGATTACAATATTATTGAGGACATGAAGAAGAAACGGGCTAACATACCGTTGTATGAGCTGTGCAAGTTGACCAGTCAACACGAGTTGTTCAAAAAAACCTTTTCCACCTCTCCCGCCCCTTTAAAATCTCCCTTGTCAGTCAGGGCCAACTCCTCAGGCTGATCCCAGGCCGTGATTGACCTGCAAGCCATTGTAAATTCCAAAAGCACAAACTCGAGATGTTCAACCCCTCATTTCCTCTTAACCTTTGAGCTTTTCAACTACAATGTGCATGACTGCTTCGTTGACTCTGGTGCGTTAACCAACGTCATGCCCTGGTTAGTCTACAAAAAGCTAAAAATCCAGCCCCAAAAAAATAGAGGCTAAAATCCTCCAGCTGGGTAGGTCCCAAGTCCCGACCGTTGCTAAGTTGAATAATGTTATTATTAGGTTGTCTTCTGATTCTCGGGTGCATCAGTGCGTTGACATTATTTTCGTAAGCATCCTAAAATCCTACGAGTTACTCCTTAGTAGATATTAGTCCTACAAGCTTCAAGGCTACTTCGCCACATACTGGTCCCACTTATGGCTACCCTACAAAGGAAAGAATAATCATATCAGAGTCAACAGTGAGCCTTGCATGAAACACAATGTGACCGATCTTGAAGCTCTAACGAGCCAAGCATCTACACCTAAGAGGAGCTACAGGTGTGTTTCCACAAGACATTATTTGTTTTTAATTAGTCCCAAACATAGACTATTCCTCGGGATACCCAATTGGAACTCCCATTGCAAACCCCGACCAATGAAAATGAAACTTTCCCATTAAACTTGCACACTTCGGACCTACCCATCCTCAATATTGGAATTTGGATGTTATATTATGATAGATCAAAGACTCACAACGAAGTTGGAGCAGGTTGTGTCCTAGTAGACCTTAAAGGGAACAAATTCTTGATTTCTTGCAGGTTAGAATTCCAATGCACTAATAACACTGCAGAATATGAGGCGTTAATCCTTGGCCTTAAGAAAGCCATAGATCTAAAGGCAGAGTTTTTGAAGGTAATCGGGGATTCTGAAATTATTGCAAGATAGGTACGAAACACAATTCACTGTTTGTCACCTCACCTCAAGAAGTACCAACAAGAGGTATGGAATTTGATAAAATCATTTAAATCTTTCAATAATAATTATGTTCCTATATTTAATAATGCCGCCGCTGACACTTTTGCCAATGCAACAACCAGATTCACACCCCTTAGGGATGGAATTTCAACTGAAATTGTTTATAAATCGGATGTTGCTGATAACATAACTAACTTACGCATTTCAATGATGACCAACAGATACTGGAGTTCATGGAAAATGCAGAAGTGTTTAAAGATGCAGCCATCGAAGAGGAGGAACATGAAAGGTCCCTACAGGAAGAAGCAGACTCACGAAAGTGAAACCCTGTACCTAAAGGAGTGGTCATGTTAGAGAAATTGTTTAATCTACATAATTGTTTCCAAGGCCCGTGAAACACCAAGACCCAAAGTTCCACCCTCTCGCACGAACAAGTCAACCTCTGAACCGAATCTAATCCCAACTATGTCAACATAGGGCTAGGATGCCCCCCCGAGGAAAGACAAGCCCTTATTAGCCTATTTAAGAAGTACCGCAACATTTTCACTTGCACATATGATGACCTGAAAACATATGATACATGGATTATCCAGCATGTCATTCCTACAAAAGAAGGGGCAAAACAATTTCAACAAAAGTTGAGGAAGGTGCATCTCACATTAGAACCCCTTATTGAGAAGGAACTCAAGAAGCTACTGTATGCTCACATTATCTTCAAGGTTAGACACTCTACTTGGGTATCCAATATGGTTCCATTAAGGAAAAAATCTGGAGAAATCCATTTATGCATTGATTTACAGAACCTCAATCGGGAATCAGACAAAGAGAACTACCCGATTCCCCCCATGGAGTAGATTCTCCAAACCATCTTTGGATAAAAATTTTTCTCCTTGTTGGATGGCTTCTTCGGCTACAATCAAGTCTTAGTAGCCGAACCAGGCCGATTAAAATGACCTTCAGAACAAAGTGGGGAACGTTTGCATTTCGTCGTATGCCCTTTGGACTGATTAAAGCTAGAGCAATGTTCCAAAGAGTAATGGATATCACGTTCCAGGGTTCAATGGGCCAGAGCGTAGTGGTCTACTTTAACAATGTCACTGTTTTCTCAAAGAAGAGGGCTAACCACCTTCACCATTTGAAGTAGATTTTTTAATGGTTCTAGAAATATGGAATCTCTCTCAACCCAAAAAAGAGCATATTCACGATTTCCGAGGGCAACCTCCTTGGACATATCATCATTAAAGATGGAATCACTATCGACCCCGATCACGTAAAGGCTATAGCATAGATTCCTCCACTGAGCAGCAAAAAATGTATGCAGTCTTTCCTTGGTAAAATCAATTTTGCTTTGCAAATTTGTTTCATATTTTACGCAAATTGTTAAACCTTTGCAGAATATGATAGAGAAAGATTCAACCTTCAAATGGAATCAAGAAGAAAAGGAGGCTTTTGATCGCATCAAGAGAGCGATCACTAAGGCCCCTTCCCTTTTCAGCCTAGATTTCATTAAGGATTTCATCTTGTACACTTTTGCCTCAGATTCATCCTTGGCTGTAGTCCTCACGCAAAAGGATTGCAACCACGATGAACATCCTATATCCTTTATGAGCACAGGGCTACAAGGCACATAACTCAATTACCCAGACATTGATAAGCATGCATATGCGATCTACAAGGTAGTGAAACACTTTAGGCCATGCATTCTCAAAAACCACGTCACAGTAATGGTCCCACACCCGGCCATCAGATCATTCTTCATCCAACAGTAGTTGGGTGAGAGGAGAGCCAATTGGCTGACCTCCCTCCAAGAATATGGTTTGGATTTCAAACCTTCACATACAGTAAAGGGACATAGGCTTTGTAAACTAACTGTCGAGGCAGCAGATCAACAGGTTTTGGAGGCATAAGCTGGGAGCATGAGATCAAAATGTACCATAATGAGCTACTCGACTCACATGATCCATCTTCATGGTACTTTTACCTTAGGCAATACCTAGTGTAAGGGGCTCTACCACATACATTCTCCTCCAAGCAGAAGAGAGACATCAGACTCAAGGCTACCTCGTATCAAATAGTTTAGGGAAATATATTCAGAAAGCACCATCTCGACGTACTGCTAAGATGTTTGGTATATGACAAATCTCAACGAGTGTTGAAGGAACTACACGATGGAACCATGGGAGGTCACTATGCGGGTAACACCACTGCCTATAATATCATGCGGGTAGGTTTCTACTAGCCCACACTCTTAAAGAAGGTGCAAGCCTACGCTCAGAAGTGTCCCATCTGTTAGAAGCATGCATGAAGACAGGCTAGATCATCTACCCTGCTTCAACCAATAGTGGTAGAAGAGCCTTTCCAACAATGGGGGTTGGATGTCATTAGAGAGATCATGATGAACTCATCAAAACAACACAGGTATATACTCGACCACCGACTATTTCACCAAGTGGGTGGAGGCAATCCCGTTGTGGAAAATCAATGACGATGAGGTAATATATTTCATCAATCAATACATCATCACCAGGTTTGGTGTCCCAACCTCACTTGTCTTTGATAATGCTACATATTTTTCATCCTTAAAATTGTATGATTTTGCTTTGGAAAACAATATTATTTTAAAACACTCAACCACCTACTACCCACAAGGGAATGGCCTAGCTGGATCTAACAATAAAAACCTTATCTACATTCTTAAGAAAACCTTGCTCTTGCACCAAAGAAACTGGCACAATGAACTCAAAAATTCCCCGTGGGCTGATCGGGTCACTCCCAAACCATCCATTGGCGCACCCCCCTACTGCTTGGTTTATGGGAAAGAAGCCATACTGCCTCCTACCCTTTATCTCCCGGCCCTCAAAATAGCACAAGAGTCACAAGGCTCCCCTTGCCCCACCATTCAAAGCCACATTGATAGACTCTTTAGATTGGAAGACAAGAGACTAAGGACCAAGGAGAAATTTGATGTCCATGAAAACCATATTAAAAGGTGGTTTGACAAAAAGTTTGCGGGAACCTATGAATTTGGTGTGGGTGATATGGTTCTTAAATGGGATTGGGCCCCTGAGGACAAGGGAAAAAATACCAAGTTCCAAGCCTTGTGGATTGGTCCTTTCTAAATCAAATAAAAAATCATCTAGCACACCTATAAGTTGCAAACCCTAGGAGGGCGGGTTGAACCCCTTCTTGTGAATGACTGAGGCCTCAAGTTCTACTTCACCTAGCAACCCTCAAGGTTTCTAGTCCCATATTGTACCATAGTTCCCTTTCGCTTTCCCTTGCTAGTCAGTTTGTTTTTATTTTTTAGCAGAGTTTGATTTTCATTTGCTTTGAAATAAAAGTTTGGGATGATAGGTAGAGGTTGGAATGGCCCTGCACTTTGGCTCTCGCGGGTGCTCTATGGAACCATTTTTTGGCTAAACCTTAAGTCGTGACCAATATAGAGTGTTCAAAATTGACACTAGTGGGGAAATTGATGGCACACATGACCCCCTTTTTCTCGCGTCGACCTGTCCCAGATGCTTACATGACCTGAAGTTTGCGTTGTTCTAGCTCACTCGTTGTTTTAGGAATGAAGGGGAACTGAAGAAACCTTTTTAGAATACATACATTTCAGGAAAATAATAAGGTCACTGAAAAACCAGAAACACCCTCTTTACAAGTCAAATATGTTGGGATCCCTCGTATGCCCAGGATTACAAAGCCACCTCAAATAAGTGCAAATTAGCACAGACAAATAAGTTCCAATGAGAACATACAATTACTAATAATAAGGGCTAAAGGATAGAGAAAGGCTTCCTACGCAAAGGGGTGAGGCAACGACTCTGTCGGGATACTAACCAGGCTCGTTGGCAGCTGAGCAATGTTTGTGATATCTAGGTAGTGGCTCTATCGGGGTACTGTTCAAGCTCACTAGTAGTGGAGCAACACTAGAGTACCATGACTATTATACCAAAAATACTTAAAGCTCATATCATTACTTCAGCTTCCTTTTCCTTCCCAAAATAATAGGAATAACGTTCTATTCCATGTGTTAAAGACCAAGTTTTTGCAGAGTGGGATAGCCGAACAGTGTAAAGGAGAGACCTAGGTACCATCAGCGAGACCCACAACTTCATGGAAACAAAACTCATTGAGGTCCCCCTTAAGCTAGTCCATAGGACGTCTCGAGATCCTGGAATTATCCTAATGAATCGCTAATTGTTGTAGCTGCTGCAACAACGCCTCCAAAATTTCAATCTCATAAAATTTTAGGAGCCTCTTTTGTCGTGCAAGAGTTTTTCACATCCTAAGAATCTGTTCAAGAGCTCGCTAGACTATAAAATCCCTCGTAAAGACCCAATATTTCCTTCTAAGTCAAGCCAAGTCGCAGTCTGTTCCAATTAAAGCAGTCACAGCTTCATAATACAACCTTTCCCTTCGCATGCGATTAGTGCGACCTATGTGACCCAAGCAACCTAAGTCGCTTAAGTCGCATAGATCGGATCTCAGAAAATTGTGGCCCTTGCCACCCCTTCGGCCATGCGACCAATAGGTCACTGAGTCGCAAGGTCACATAGGTCGCAGTTTTCATCCATCACGACCATGCGACCCTTGCCACCTAGCGACCTTCATAGGTCGCAAGGTTGCATAGGTCGCACTCCTCCTCCTCTTAGGGACTTGCGACCCATGCGACTCCCGCATGTGTGACCAAAACTATAAATAGAAGGTCACCCCGACTCATTTGTAATGGTTACTTTAGTCACTTGAGAGACAAGGGAGACTTGCGACTTGGGTGTGCATGCGATTTCTCCTTTCACCTTCCTTGTAATCATTTTCTCCATCCAAGTGTCGTCCTCTTCCATCCCGAGACTGCACATTCTACCCTCGGGGTTTTTTATCTCCATTTTGGCCTGAGTCTTCACATCAAACCTAAAATTAATCACTCTGGCCTCGTGAAATATCTTCCCCCCTCATAACCATTCCTTGCACTTAGCCACCCTTGTTTTCACCAGTGAGCCTGACCATTTGGCCTTGAGGAATTCCAGACGTCCCCTGAGTGTCAAGCTGCCCTTTTAGCTCACCTAAATCACAGGTTGAACGACCCACATCTGTGATAGAAAAAATACCGTGACCTTTGTGACTGGTGTGACCCTGCGACCTTGCGACTGGTGCGACCCTGTGACCTCGCGACTTGACAATTGGTGTGACCCTGCAACCTGGCAACTAGTGCGACCCTGTGATTGCCGCAACCCTGCGACCTGGTGACCCATGCGAACCCCATGACCTGTGAATCATATAATTAGTTGCTAAGTCATGCTCCTACCCTTGCGACCCCTACGACCTGCCTTCCATTCCGCCCTGCCTAAAGACCTCCTTATAGATTCTTGGAACTGATTTTATTTAAGCAGTCTTTGTTATTATTTCATGTCGTCACTCTCATTATGGGATTGTTTGTTCGACATGCCGGGTGACATGGACCTCGAGTGCATCTCCATCTCCTCTTTTGAAGACGAGATGGCACCCCCAATTACAAAGGCCACTCTCAGAAGCTCGGGAAGCAGTTCATTGGAAATCTACCAGTATGAGGAACCACACATCTATGGGGACACAACCTGCAATATCAATAAAACTACAAGGCTCTCCTCGTATAACAGCTATGAAGAGCTCGCCAAGGTGAACATACTAGAAACCGAGGAGGATTTCCCAATATACATGAATGTCAAGAGGTCTAAACTCCACAAGGTAGCGTCACACCCTCTGATATTTCCGTGTGCTGAAACTATCGATTGGGTCTTGCAAAACATGAATACAGATTCATGGATGGTGAGGGACCACACTGGAGCACCCTTAGCAACGAGCTCTCCTACGGATATTTCCACTTACTACAGACTCCCTAAGAGGTAGGAGACCTTCAATACCCAGTGGCTCTCTAGCTTTGTAATACCGGTTAAAGACATCCTGAGGGAATGGTGGCAGGACTCGTCTAAGTTTCGGGTTAGAGCAGATTAGGCATACATGATAGAGGGGATAAGGAAAGTTTATCAACTGATTTCCGCCATGAAGTGCTGCTTGTATGGAAAAGTAGACTGTGATGTATTCAATGTACTTGGGTCCCCCTCATACACATTGTTGCCACCCATTGAATAATCTTCAATTAGGCGAGCATTTTGGCATCATCCCTAAGAACAAACATAATTGTAGCCAAGCATCCAGAGCCAGAGTAACCACCAGAATTCTACATGGCTTCATACCTCCTAGATGCCATTTACGCAACATGCTAGTGTGAAAGCTGGAGCTCTAACTAGGATACATCAACATCCAACCCCGTGCACCACCATTACAAGGTCTTCTGGGACATTTCCTGTAAGAGTATGATAGATGTTATTTTCTAATCTTTTATCACCCCATTATATGAGCAAATATTTAGGGAGGAGACACCACGCATGTTGAGGAGGGATATGGAGACCATGGTCAAGGTGGCACATTGGTTTCCCATCTAGGAGGGTACATTAATTAGAGTATTTGGTACCCATAAGGCCACTCATGCTCTGCCTAGGTTTGTCACAGACAAAGTACTCCTGTGAGAAGTTTGCTACTAGATGATGCAAGGTTTTTCAAAGGTACTAAGTAAAGGCAAGTAGAAACCATGGCTGACCTTCCTGTTTGTCATCGGAGCATATGTAGTTGATAACTTCAAACAAGTGGAAATAGAAGATGAAGTGTTGAAAGGTAGTCACTTTGTAAACCTCAACTATCGGACGTACGATCCTGAGAAAGTCATGGCTGTCCACTGCAAGAAAGCAAAATTCAACTGGTCATATTCACACACTAGACATGATCACGAAGACGGGGTAAAGAATTGGTATAACATCACCAAGGAACTCATCCCTAGTGAGTAACAGGCCAAAGGTGAGGAGCTCCTCGAGCACTCCTAGGAAAATGTCAGCCTTCAAGAGAGAGCCTCCACACTTAAGAAGAAACAACGAGAGGCACAAAAATCCACCAGGAAATCTGAGAAGCAGAAAGAGAAAAAGGTCGAAGATATTCCGAGTGACCTAGAAGAGGAGGACGATAATGAAATACTGGAAAAAAGGAATGCTACCATGGCTAAGAAGAAGCAAGAGCTCAAGAGAACAGGGAAACAAGAGCTCAAGCAATCTCAAGATTCTAGTGATCAAGGCCAACTCGAAAAGAAGAGGCGACATGAAGAGGAGGAAAAGGAAAAACAATTAGAAGAAAAGATGGAGGAGGAATGAAGGGCCCAGGAAGAAGTAGAGAAGAAAAGACAACAAGAAGAGTAGAAGGCCAAAGATGAGGAAAGGAAGAAGAGGCTAGAATAGGAGCTAAAGGAGAAAGAAGAAAAATTAAGCATGATGAAGAACTCGAGAGGCAACAAGTATTGGCATAACAAGAGAAGAAGCGGAAGGAGGAAGAACTAAGGAAGAGTAAAGAGGAGGAAAGCAAGAGATTTGAATGGGGAGATGTGAGTAAGAAATCTGAGATGGACACAGAACAAGGTGAGCTACCCCCATTAATTGTTCCTCCTTCTACTCCCCTCTCTAGAGGGCATGTTCCCTTACAAGAGCTAGGTTTCTCGAAAGAGAAAGATGAGGAAGTCCTAGATCTCACTAAGCTCACCTTCGACCAAGTTAGCCTCAAAATTGTGCTGGAAAGGAAGAAGTATTATGCTAGAAACCCAACAGAGCCCTTATTGGTCACCACAACCAAGGAGATTGTGCCTGACACCAATGTGAATCCATAGATGATCGCCTCGGTTGGGACGACTTTCATAACCGCCAAGGAACATAATGTAGCCCGGATGAGCAAACATATCACAAACATTGAGAATAGGCTTTACGCATCAGAACAAAGGGCCATTAGAGTAGAGCATGAGAGAAGGAGAGCAAAAGAAGAGAATGTAACCCCTCCGTTTAATTCACTCAAGCACAATGAAATTCCAGGAAACAATCAAAGGAGATGCAAAGACCCTCCGGGAAGCCATGGAGATGGTCTATAAAGAGAAGTCAAAGCTACACCACACAATGGCCCCAATCTTGGATATACAAGCTCAAACAAAATAAATAGTTGTGATGTTGAAGGAAGATGTAGTCGCTCTAGAGAGCATGCACGAGTGGTCTGTTAAATACCCAAGAGCACCAACAGTGGTCCCCAAGAAGGATTGGATCACCATGCAAAACACCAAGGCTTAGCTCCGCATCAAGATCCAGTCAAAAGACAAACTAGCCAAAGATGTGGACAGGGTGTTGGCTTCATACATACACCTTTTCAACGACCTAGAGTTTATGATCTAAATTCATGGAGTTTCATCCATCAAAGAAGTTGTACATGTAAGGAAGCAGTACGATATCTCAAGGGAAGTGTAGGCCTTCATTGATACATATAAACATGCAGAAGATCTACCTGTTACTAAAGAAAATATCACACGCTATGTGGTGGAACCAGTAAGAATGTGCACCAAAATGGTAACCTTGAATAACTAGGTCAACGCCAAAAGGACCACCCTCATACCAGATGCACTCGAATGCCTGCACAGACATGATGAAGAACAATCGTAGATCACCCCCATTGCAGCCAAATACAAATTGTGGCACATGTACTTAATGGAGTAGCTCAACCTGGACATCCCTGAACTTACCAATGTTAAAATGATAGATTAGATTAGCAACTTATTTTGTGATTTTTGTAATTTGATATGATAAGACATTTTTGGAATATGAAAGGTCATGAGGAAGTCCAAGAGTCACCGGGTAGTTGAAAGTTCATGAGGAAGTCCAAGACTCAGGGGTAGGCCAAGAGTCACCCTCACTCTATAAATGCACCATCATGACACATTATAAATCACTTTTAGTTGAGGACTTTTGGGACATATTGTTTGAGAGAACTTATGTTGTTCTAATTGATGCAAGGAGTAATTGTCATGTTCCACTATTGGATTTATCAAATATTATTTTTCGTAATTCCATGAGTATTTTCATTTGATGGATCTAACATTCCTAAGAATTCTTTGATGTATGATCTGTTCATGTGTTGTCTCATACTACAAACCTTGTTTGCTACACGTGGATGGTATATGATTTGCTAACTATATGCTTGTATTGGTGAACTATTTCGTTGATACCAGTACAATCTATCATTGACTGTATGTATACTTATGCTTATGGATGTTTGACTCATGTGAACTACTTTACAGTTGTTGAGCATTTTATCTTATGAAAATGAGTCTTATCTGAAGTCTTTTGACAATTACTTTATGTAAGGTTTATGTTGTTTATAATCTGGCTACTCATGGTATGCAGTTTATAAGATATTTGTCGATTATTTCCTTGTGTTTATTGAAGTTCATGCCTTCAATAGAGCCTGCATTTCACTTTCGTCTGAAGCAAGCTCAAAACACCTGAATGACAACCGGGCCTACATACCAAACGTGATCCCTGAATCAAATGGTGCAGGGTCTAGTTGGGATCCTACACTGGGGAGATCCCATTTGTTGTTAGCAGAGAATTCCAGCTCGTGAACACCAAGGTAAATATTGTGTTTATTATTTTTAATGTTTATGAGTGTTGCTAGTGTAATGTTTTTCCTCTCTGTAAATTTAATATCTCTCCGATTAATTTTAACATTCATAATTAATGTTGTTTTGTCTTTATGGGGACGCCTCTATTGCGAAGGGTTCATTTTCCGCGGAAGATGGAGAGATCAATGTAGACTCTGTTTGTAGATCAATTCGAGTTGCGTGTAGATTTTTACTTGTAGATTCAAAAACTTATGTGATATGCTAAAACGTAAGACAAGAGTCTACTCTAATCATCAGCGGAAACAAAAATTGATCGATGAAAACACTAAGCAGAAAACAAATAATTTCAATCGCACAAAACACAATATTTTTCTGGGGAAAGCAACTACTCAAAACCCCGACTAGCCATATTGCATTAGCCAAAATATCTGAGAAAAAAATACAATTCTTGTTCAACCTGAACAATTCCTACACACGTACAATCTAGCTCTCTGCTTCACAAACTAACTCAAGCCAACACTTAGCCAATTCTGCTTCCTACCAAGCCCCGACTTCCTTGTGCAATTCCTAAGAGAATTAACCCATATTTAATTGGTAAAATCCCTCACCACAACTGTGCAATCCATCATAGGTCTTCTACTGATTGCATGCACCATTTGTACAACTCGGAAAATTATACAACTAATAGTACATTGCCCCTCAACTCTAATCTCAATTGGGTCTTTCTCAGAACTGACATGCATGAGTTATTTATGAGTGAATATTCAGTTAAAGGGTGGAGTAGTGAAGCTAATCCCCACTACTAGACATCCTACTAGTTCCTCCAATTGATTGAACTAGTTTAATTGACTTTAATTCGGTTAGACTGAGTTAATTAATCACAAATTAAAAAAACTCAATGTGGACTCCTAAAATCTAGGAATCACTCTACATGACTCTAGATAGACATCCAACTCAAATTTACTGAGCCAACTAAGTCAACTTAACTTATTTAACTATTACAAGTTCCTATGAGAATATAATTACACTGTAATTCCTAATTTAATTCAAGGACAAATTAAATTAGTATTTTCCTAGATGTTATTTTTAACATTTCTTGTTGCAATTTTCAACACTCCCTCTCAACAAGAAATGAATTCAACTCTATCCTGATCTGGTACCTTTGGAATGTTCTACATGCAATACTTGTCACCATTGTTGTTGCTACTGCAACATCTGTAACCAAAAAGCATCAAAACATAAATAAATTGAATCAATTGTGAATGTAAATGTCTACTGGGAAAACTATGCTACTGCTGACTTTGCTCCTGAGCCTCCTACTTTGTTATCAACACTTCTCTACACTCCTAAATATCTGACTGGCATCGATCCTCCTACTACTGAATACTATTGGCCCCCGTAGCAAGGTAATGATCCATGAGACAAAAAACACCTCAATGGATCCCGCCCAATTTCTGAAACTCTTTGACTAAGGCTTCATACCGCCCCACCTCACACCTAGAGGTATGGCTACATGTGCTCCTTCTACCCACTTGTATTTAAATTCTCCCTATTGGAGGTCTCTACTTGAGTGGATGTCTCCACTCGGTCTCCTCTCTGTTTCTCCAATTGTGGCTGCTCCACAACTTGCTAAAGCTACATCTGGGGCTACATGCTGAGAGATAATTTATGATCCCTCTCAACCACCAAGTCTCTAACCTTTTCCTTGCTCCTCAAGGATTTGCATGCATCTTGTACCTCAAGAGCATTCAGGTTCTTTACTCACACACCGATATATTTGACTTGTCCCGCAGTCACAAAAATTTATGAAAAAAGAGCTGATTTTAAATCGACGATATCTCCCTCATTCGAACTTTGATTAAGGCATTTGTTTTTTTTTTTTGTTTTTTTGTTTGGTTTTGTTTTGTTTTGTTTTGTTTGTTTCTTTTGTTTTGTTTTTTTCACAAGGAATCCATATAGTTTATTTGTTTTCAAAAATATTTCACAAAAAAGTTCAGGTATTCTCTGCAAACTCATTGGCCAAAAAAATTCCTACTCTGATACCGTGTAGATTTTTACTTGTAGATTCAAAAACTTATGTGATATGATAAAACATAAGACAAGAGTATACTACACTCATCAATGGAAACAAAATTGATCGATGAAAAAATTAAGCACAAAAAGAAGAATTTTAATCGCACATAACACAACATTTTCTGGGGAAAACAACTGCTCAAAACCCTGACTAACTATATTGCATTAACCAGGAGATCTGAGAAGAAAAGCTTGTTCAACCCGAACAATTCTTGCACAAGTACAATCATCTCTCTGCTTCACAAACCAGCTCAAGCCAATACATATCCAATTCTGTTGCCTGCTAAGCTCCTACTTCCTTGCGCAATTCCTGAAAGAATTAACCCATATTTAATTGGGAAAATCCCTCACCACAACTGCACAATCTATTATAGGCCTTCTCCTGATTGCATGCACCATCTGTACAATTTAGAAAATTATACAACTAATAATACATTGTCCCTAAACTCTAATCTCAACTGGGTATTTCTCAAAACTGACATGCATGAGATGTTTATGAGTGAATCTCCACTTAACTGGTGGAGCAGTGAAGTTGCACTGAAGCTGATCCCCGCTACTAGACCTCCTACTAGTTACTCCAATTGATTGAACTAGTTTAACTGACTTTAACTCAGTTAGATTGAGTTAATTAGTTACAACTCAAAAGAACTCAACTTGGACCTCTAAAATTTAGGAATCACTCTAAATGACTCTAGATAGATTTCCAACTCAAATTTACTGAGCCAAATAAGTGAACCTAACTTAGTTAACTATTACAAGTTACTATGAGAATATAATTACAATTTAATTCCTAATTTAATTCAAGGATAAATTAAATTGGTATTTTTCTAGATGTTATTTTTAATGTTTCTTGCAATTTTCAACCATTGTGGTCATAGTTGTTGTCTATGTTGTGGAAGATTTGACATGGATGAAGATGGGTGTGATAGTAAGGTTCTTTGATGGCTCTAAATATATGGTCATAGAGAAACACAAAAGTAGTTGTAATATAGGTTCTGGTGGGTATGTTGCCATATTTGATACTGAACCTGTGACGATTATACGACTGGGGTGTAGATATACAACAAAATAGAGCAACACTGCAAATGTTGAATAAAAGATGTTCTAGGGGGTGTGAGCCTGAGTGGTATGCTTTATGCCCATGATGAACAAACATAAGCACGCAAAATATCTGGTCAAAGAGAGATAAAGATAATTGTGTTATAACAATGTTTGTTTAGAGACTAGTCTAGTTGCGCCGAGAGGCACTCTACGACCGAACATAGGGGAGATGTGTAGGTGTAATGTAAGAAAGTAAACATTTTTACATGTCGGCTCAATATGTTGAATTTATATTAATGTGTTTAATTTATAAGATGTAAAGAATTTGTAAACATTTACACGCAGGCTCAGTTAAATAATAATAAAAGGTGAAAAGTAACATAGAGCCAAGTATGGGGGAGATGTTGTAATGTCCTTAAAAAGTTAAAAGTAATAGAATTCAATTTGTAATTTTGTTTTTATTAATAAAATTACAAATAACGTTTTAGATAAAATAAAATAATAATACACATATCACTTTAAATAAGTTAAGATCCATTTTACCTTATAAATTAAAACAATGATTTTGTAACCATATTTAAATTTAATTAAAACAATGTAAGCTTTGAAATGGGAACTGATAGTGTTACTCGTTTCGTAGAGATAACAAAAAAGTGACCCGATTTTGAAAATGGGTGATGCAGAACACACATGTTTTTTTTAGAACATAGTTTTTGGCACTTTAAATTTTTCTATGTACATTGCGTTTTAGAATGATAGTGATTTTCACGCTGATTTAAAAAAATGGTAATTCTGCATCACGCCTTTTTTTTAAAAGACCTATTTTTTGACTTTAAATTTTCTAATGTATGAGATGTAAATAATTATTTTCTAAATTTAATAATTTTTGAAGTGGTCTTCTTTTCACACACACTATAATATATATTATATATATTATATATATAATGAGGTTTATTATTTTGCATATTTAAATAAGAAGGTCGATATTTAAATTTTTCGATATTTTACATATTTATACATCATTAATTAATTTTTCAATCCACATGAAATAATTGTCTCTAAAAAACAATAATTTTTAACAATTGACATAAAAAGAACCATTTTTAACATAAATATAACTAAAAAACTACACATTTTGATATTTTTTTGCTACAAATGACATGTCAATCACAATTTTTATAGGAAAATTTTAACTAAAAATGGTTAAATAATAGTTTTTTTGTTTTTTGTTTTTGTTTGTTTTTTTGTTGTTATGAATTTCATATCAAAAAATAATAATAATCACTGTTTTTTTTTTCAAAAAACAATGATTAACATAAAAATTAATGCGAAAATCACATAATACAAATATTGAACGCATAACAACCTTAATTGAGTGCTTATTCTTCTCATAAAATGTCAAAGTCAAAACATTACAAGTATAACTAATTAATAGTTACAAAAAAATGAGCTTGATTTCCAAGCATAACTTAAATTTAATCAACAATGTCATGTAATCCAAACTCTTTGTTCTCTAGAGTTTCATCACTGTCTTATTCCACAATATTTTCTGTTTCATTTTGCTCATTTTTCTCTTATAATGGATCTTTGATGTCTGCGAATCTCCCAATGTATGCCTTTCCAATCATTCCGTGTAATGGTGGTTGGGGTTCCTTTGCCTTTTTTGCCACACGTGATTCAATAAAGTTCCCTTTCTTCATCCCAATTTTTCGCATTGCATCTGGAAGAAATTGAAGAGCATTAATTCTTTGCTGAATAAAATTGCACTATATTGGATCTTTTTCAATGGCAATGCAATTTCTTCGTTTTTGAAGGAAACATGCTAGTGTTGTACCTAATTATCATTAACAAAAGAAATAATGAAGTAAATTAGTACAATGACATATAAATTAAGAAATAACATATTGAAATTCAATTCCATATAATAAAACTTACCTGAGCCATAAAATAAATCTAGAACCCAATCTCCTTCATTTGAACATATGTCTATAAGATAGTTAATCAATAATTGTGGTTTTTGATAAATGTTAACTATCTCTTATTTTGCTTCTTTGTCTTTATATGTTAGTTTTCTCACAACAACATCATAAGTCAGTATTTGGCTATGACTCTTTTCATTTACTCGATTAAAAATCATAGACATATAGCTATCATCTTTTGCCCAACTACCAATATGGATGAACTCACAATCATTTATAAATAGTTGATCTTCATGGTTAAGAAGATTTGACTTTTTCCTGTAACATGAAATAGTAAAAGTTCAATTAACTTGTACATAAATGAATTTTTTAACATTAATCAAATATACATTTTAA